>VMDO01035340.1:0-16163 GCA_007922755.1 Pedetes capensis | reverse complement strand
TGTGCCTGGCAGGATTGCTAATTTTAATGATAGATTTTAATAACTATAGGTTTTCATTTTAATTACTGAAGATTTTGTAGATGTACTTAAAGTTACTGATCAGCTTACTAAGTTTCATCAATACAGAGATAGTCTGTGTGGACCTAAACTTATCATCTGAGCCCTACAAATTTATGTCTAGAGATTGGAAATAGAGATCAGAGATTGGAAGCAGTAGAGATCTTTGTTGTTGGCACCTTCTATGTTGAGTTAGGACCATGTTTTGGGAAATGGTACATATCCTCTAGGTCTCCTTCACTTTAATTTAGTCTTCTAGTCATTGATCAAGAATACAGGGACTTTAGTCTTATGATTATAGGGAACTGTTTTTTTTTTACAGCAATCTGAATTTGCCTGGTAGAGAATTCCAAGCTTCTGCTGATATAGCCACCCAAGCCAACACATTGATTTCAGCCATGTGAGACTGATCAGAGAAGCTACCACAGTGTTGGACTCCTGATCCAAGAAACTGAGACAATAAATTAGCATTTTTAAATGTTGTGGCCAATGATTACACAGCAACAGCAACTAATGCACAACCCTATAAACAATCATTTAATGGATAATTTTAAACACATTTTAATGAGGGGTCAAGAAGAAATACACTTTTAATTTTTTTCTTTGTGACTTTGTAATTCCTCCCATCATAAAATAAGCTTTCTACAGGCTTTATTTGTATATTTTGTTTATTGCTGTATCTCCAGGGTCAAGAGAAGTGCCCTAGCACATAGTTGGCTTTGCATAGATGTTTGCTGGATAAATCAATGGTTTTCAAATTGGTTTAGTTTGCTTGCTATATGCTGTTGTTATAATGATGCCTGCAGCCGTAGCCCTGTGGCATCCCATCCCTTCAGATCTTGGAAGCCAAGTAGGGTTGGGCCTGGTTGGGATGGGAGACCACCTGGGAACACCAGGTGCTGTAGGCTCGGGAGATGGACTTGTCAACCCACTCCCAAAAGTCAATCGGCCATTGAAAACCCTATGAACAGCAGAGAAGCTGTTGACAATAGTGTTTCACCTGTTGTACGCAGGATCGTTATGAGTTGGATACCGACTCGATCGCACCTAACAACAACATAATGACTGCAGTGAGAGTGGGTAAGGAAAATGTAAGGTTATTTCATTTTTGTTTTTGAGGTGCTTGTTATTGAACCCAGGGCCCCGTGAGTGTTTTACCACTGAGCCCCATCTTAAGTTGGGTTATTTCATGTTATGTGGTTTTTTAAAATTTTATAATAGATATCAGCACAAAGAATGCTCTGAACAAGCCTGCCTTCCTTCCCCAAGTAGACTATAGAATGCTATACAAGAATGAACAAATTTCAACTTGTACCTAGATTCAGTGACTTACTGTTTAACTTTATATTTACAACTCTCGTTCCTTATCTGATAAGGATTACTATTATCTATCCTGAAAAAATTTTTAAGCATTAGAAGAAATGTATGTACATGTGGAGTGATCAAAAATTTTATCATTATTTTAGAATCGACAGTGACTTCTGCTATTTATTCTTCATATTCTCCTCTTGAATAGAATCAGTTTTTGGTGTGGATAATTTTGTTGGGTTCCTTTTGGAAATGTTTTATACGGTTCTCTATCTTCATATCTAAAAGGCATCCTTTTAGTGGTGCTCACTTGGGTTAATTTAGTTTAATGAATGTGAAACACCACTTTTAATTTGAGACAAGTCAAGAATATCTACTTCTCCCTGGGACACTAGGCAGGTATTAAGCATTGTTGACTGTTAAACACTGTTAAAATAAATATTGAGGTTAATAAGTTTTATAAACACTACTTCCAATGTTTGTCCTCCTGTAAATAACCAGAGTTGTTGGGGGATGGGGCAATTTGATTCCTTATTTGGCAAATACTGGACTCTCTCTTGCTACCCTGGGTCCCTTAAGTAAAGGACACTCAGTCAAACCATCAGCCAAACCACCCTTATACCAGCATCAGCAGTTTTGAACACTCCATAAATGCCTTAAGGCAACTGCATGACAATTGCTGCTGCAGCACAACTTCAGTGCCTGAAGGTCAGCTCCCACCACACTTGTTTCAGTTTGTAGGCTTATTTGAATATATACAGTCTGATTTGAACATACACAGTAAAAAAGAAGCTTGTCATATTATAAATCAGAATATACACTCTCCTCCCTAGGAAACGAAATGATTAGAAAGTGTTTCCTTCTATGGAAAGTAGCTCAAGTACTCTCTTATGTAGATAAAACATTTCTAGCTTTCTAGCAACAACTAGAAGACAACTCCACTTTCTTGTAGTTGTCAAGTGAGCACATTTCCATCACTCTAACTGTACCTTCCAAATGCTGTCTGACCATTAATGAAAACAATGAAGTTAGGACTTCTGGTTTCAAATGGTGGATTAAAAGCAGCTTCAGTGTGATGTGGTAAAACAAAGGAGTTAGGATAGGAAGACATGGAATCTTTTCCATAGAAAGAAGGTCTAGAGAAGCACAGAAATCAAAAAGGATACTGTGATATGGTTCCAGGTAGAAGAACAAAGCTGAACAGTAAGAAGAACTGATCAGGACACATCTCCAGACATGGCTTCCCATTTGGAAGGGGAAATAGAGCTGTTATCCAAAGAGTGGCACTGGAGATTATTATTTCAAGAGAAAACAGCTCACTAAGAAGATTCCCAATTAAAACAGGAAGTGATATTCACCCTTACAGTGGCAAAAATCACAAATATGAAATAGAAGAAACATGAAAAAACCAAGGCAATTCCTCTCCTCCAAAAGACCATGATTCTTTAACCACCAAATCCAAAGATATTGAAACAGTTGAAATGTTAGACAAAGAGTTTAAGAGTTTACTTGTAAAAATGATCAATGACTTCGAAGAGGATGCAAGCAAATGAGCAAAGTAAGGAGATCAATATAGGGCCTAGGTCAAAAAGTCAACAACGCAGAAGACAAAGGAAAATGGATGAAATATTCAGCAAGGAAATTGATATTTTGAAAAAAAAGACCCCAACAGACATGTTGAAAAAGAGGAACTCAATAAACCAAATAAAAAACACAGTGGGAAGCATCACCATTAGACTAGATGAAATAGAAGATAGAATATTAGGGATGGAAGATAAGGTATAGATGATCATCAAGCCAACACTACAGAAGACACTTAAAGGAATCCTACATAGGAGAAAGAAAGATAATCTTCAGCATGAGAGCACAGAATAGAATACACTTCATAGGAGAAATAGACAAATTAATGAGAACTAGGAAAGAATAAGTCATGTCTAACTCAAAAATCCAGCAAAGCCAGAATATAAATAAGGGAAAAATAAAAGAATGAATTGCATTTGAATCAACCAATAAAATACCCCAAACGACAACCAGTAAATCTCTCTCAATAATAATCCTAAATACAAATGGTCTTAACTCTACAATTAAAAGATATCCAGTGGATTTTTCAAAAAAGACCCTACAATTTGTTGTCTACAAGAAACACATCTCACTGGCAAGGATGTCAACAGACTGAAAGTGAGAGGATCAAAATCAATATACTGAGCAACTAGGAGCCAAAAAAAGGGGGGAAAGTAGCCATTCATATATCAGACAATGTAGACTTCAAGTTAAATCTAGTCTAAAGAGACAGAGAAGGTCACTACATATTACTAAAAGGAGCAATTGACCATGAAGGTGTAACAATTGTAAATATATATGCACTGAACATTGGTGTACCCAACTTTATTTTTAGAAATCACTACTGGATTTATAGGGTCAGATAGATCCAGTAGTGGGTGACTTCAATAACCCACTCTCATCAACAGATAGAACATCCAGACAAAAAATTAGTGAAGAAAGTTCAGAGTTAAATAACACAATAGATCAAATGTACTTAATAGACATATACAGAATATTACACACAAAAGCTACAGAATACAAATTTTTCCCAGCATCCTATGGAAATTTCTCTAAAATACATCACATTTTAGGCCACAAACCAAGTCTTAACAAATACAGAAAAATCAAAATAATTTCCTGTATCAACATAATGAAATTAAACTAGAAATGAGCACCAAGAGAAATTACAGAAACTATACAAATACATGGAAAATGAACAACACATTCTTCAAAGACCAATGGGCATTCAAAGAAATCAGAGAGGAAATTAAAGAATTATTAGAATCAATTGAAAATAAAATCACAACTTAACACAACTTTTGGGATACAGCAAAGTTGGTTTTAAGAGGGAAATTTATAGTGATGAATGCCTACATTACATAGAACTCAAACAAAGAACTTCATCATGCACCTTAAACTCTTAAAAATAATCACAAACAAAAAATAACAAACAAAACCCAAAGACAGTAGTTGGAATGAAATAATAAAGAGCAGAGCAGAAATTAATGAAATGGAGACTAAAAGAATAATAAAAAGAATTGATGATACAAAGAACTGGTTCTTTGAAAATATAAACAAGATTGACAAACCACTAGCCAAAATAAACAAAGGAGAGAGAAGACTCAAAGTAAGAAAATTAGAGTTAAGAATGGAAACATTACAACAGATACCAATGAAATCAAGAGGATCCCTAGAGAATACTTGGAAAATTGTATTCCAAAAACTTGGAAAACTTAGATGAGATGGACAAATTCCTAGACACATGTGATTTGCTAAAAATTAAGTCAAGAGGATATAAACAACTTAAATAGACCTATAATGAGCAGTAAGATTAAAGCAATAATAAAGTGTCTACAAACAAAGAAAAGCCCAGGATCAGATGGATTCACTGCCGAATTCTATAAGGCCTTTAAAGAAGAATTAACACCAATGATTCTCAAATTATTCCAGAAAACACAAATGGAATGAGCAATACCACACTCATTCTATGATGCCAGTATTTGACAGCAAAACCAGATAAGGAGATATCAAAAAAGTAAAACCATTGACCAATCTCCCTGATGAACCTAGATGCAACAATCCTTAATAAAATACTTGCATATCTATTTCAACAAAACTTTTTAAAAATCATACACTATGATCAAATTGGTTTCATTCCAGAGATGCTAAGCTGCTTCAACATATGCAAGATAATAAATGTAATACAGCATATAAATAAACTCATAAACAGAAACCACATAGTTCTATCAATAGATGCAGAAAAGGCTATTGACAAAGTTCAATAACCTTTTATAATGAAAGTCTTGAACAAAGTAGGAATTGAAGGAATATACCTCAACATAATAAAGGCAATGTACAAAAACCCTACAGTTAACATCAGGGGCTGGGATTTAGCTCAGTTGGTAGAGTGCTGCTCTGCAGTCTCTGAGTCCCAAGTTCGAGTCCCAGCACCACAAAAAACAAGAGAAGGACCTGGCAACCCACTCCCAAGGCAATCCTGAAACAATCTGCTATTGAAAACCCTATGAGGGTCACTATGAGTCAGACATGACTCCACGGCACCTAACAACAACAACAACATAGTTAACATACTAAATGGGAAAACACTGGAAGCAGTTCCCCTAAAATCCAGAACAAGACAAGGATGTCTACTGTCTCCACTACTATTCAATGTTCAATGTAGTAATTGAACTATTAGCCACAGTAATAAGACAAGAGAAAGAAATAAAAAGAATCTAAATATGAAAGCAAAATGTCAAAGTATCCCTATTTGCAGATAACATGATCCTATACTTAAAAGACCCTAATAACACCATCAGAAAACTCTTAGAGCTGATAAACACTTTCAGCAAGTAGCAGAATACAAAATTGCCATACAAAAATCAGTAGCTTTTCTTTGTGCCAACAATGACTAGGTGGAGAAAGAAACCAGGAAAACATTACATTCACAATAGCTTCAAAACAAATAAAATACCTGGGAATAAACCTAACCAAGGAGATGAAAGACCTCTATAATGAAAACTTTAAAACTCTGAAGAAAGAGATTGAAGAAGACACCAGATGGTGGAAAAATCTTCCATACTCATGGATTGGAAGAATTTATGTTATAAAAATGGCTATATTACCAAAAGCAATCTACAGATTTAATGCAATCTCCCTCAAATCCCAATGACATTCTTCACATAAATAGATAAAACAATCCTAAAATTCATATGGAAGCACAAAAGACCCCAAATCACTAAAGTGATCTTGAGCAGAAAGAACAATATTAGGGACATTACTATTACTGATTTTAAATTATACTACAAAGCTATATAGTAGCAAAAACTGCATGGTACTGGCACAAAAACAGATATGTAGACCAATGAAAAAGAATAGAGGATCCAGAAATAAACTTATGCCCCTACAGCCACCTGATATTTGAAAAAGGTGCCAAAAATGTAATCTGGAGAAAAGGCACACTTCAACAAATGGTGCTGAGAGAAATAGATATTGTCATGCAAAAGATTGAAACTAGATCCCTCCCTCTCACCTTGTAAAAAAAAAACTGTTCAAAATGTATCAGAAACCCGAATGAATCAGACATTAATGGATCGACATGGATCAAAGACTTGAAACTTCAAACTTGTTGACTAACATGGAAGGAAAACACTTCAAGACGTAGGCATAAGCAAAGACTTTCTGAATATGACCCGAAAAGCCCAGGAAACAATTGCAAGAATTGACAAATTAGATTCCATTAAATTGAAAAATGTTTGCACAGCAAAGGACACAATTATCAGAGCGAAGAGACATCCTACAGAATGGCAGCTACACATCAGGCAGGGGATTAATATCTAGAACATGAAGAGTTCAAAAAATTAAACACCAAAAAAGCAAAAATATCCAATCAAAAAGTGGGCAAATTAACTGAACAGAGATTTCTCTAAAGAAGAAATAAAAATGGCCAACAATCATATGAAAAAAATGTTCAGTATCCTTAGCCATTAGGGAAATGCAAACCAAAATACACTGAGATACCATCTCACTCCGGTTAGAATGACTACTGTTAATAAAATAAACAACTACAAATGGTGGTGAAGATGCAGGGAGAGAGGAACCCTTATACACTGCTGGTCGTAATGCAGATTGGCACAGCCACTATGGAAATCAGTATGGAAGTTCATCAAAAAACTAAAAATAGAGCTACCATATGACCTGGCTATCCCACTCCTGGGTACATATTTGAAGTTATATAAGTCAATATACCACAGAGATACATGCTCATCCATGTTTATTGTGGTGTTATTCACAATAGCCAAGATATGAAGTCAAGCTAGATATCCATCAACAAATGAGTGGATAAGGAAATTGTGGTATATATACACATTGGAGTTTTATTCAGCCATAAAGATGGACAAAATTATGGCATTTTCTTCAAAATGGATGGAAGTAGAGATTGCCATTTCAAATGAAATAAACCAGACCCAGAAAGATAAACATCACATGTTTTCTTTCATATGTGAATGTTAGACTTCAATATATATTCATCATTAAAGTATATAGGTCATGAAAGAAGAGGTAGGGAAATATAATGGACTAAAAAAAGCGGGGAGAGGGCAAGAAGGAAGGGTAATGGGAGAAAAGAAAGTAACTACCGCTTATGTTGCCCTTATGGCAGGATGTACATATATAGATATATATCTCACAGAAGAGATATGCATGTAGAAGGGAGACCATTGTTGGGTAAGAAGGGGAGGGAGGAGGGGGGTCATGACAGGTAAAGGCAAAGTGAACATGAGCAATGTACAATGAAATGCAGGTATGGAAATGTCATAACAAGACCCATTAAGTTGTACATTAAAAATTACCAATAAAAAATTTCAGGGAAAATAAAGAAAAAGAAAACAATGAAGTTAGAAATGTCCCAAGCCCTTTCTCTTCTGTGAACCCGTCCCAGAATAACAGTTTTACTACATTGTTTTTGTTTGCAAGAGCAACACACTTTGAGTTTATATTGAGGTTATCATCAAGCAAACTCTCTAGATTTGTCCATAGAAATTCCTACTAAGCCAGGTGTCTCCTATCCTGCACATGTTTGATGATTTTGGAGCCAGATATTATCTTGTTTGTTTGAGGACAATATTCCAACCTGTCATAATATTTTTCATAATTGATTCAGCCATACACCATATTAATGGTTTCTCCTAGCTTTGTGCTGGCTATAGATGTTAAAAAGCCAGCCCTCATGGTGTCACTTAAGTCATTAGTAAAAGAGTTGAATGCAAATGTTAAAAACACCATATATTATATGACCTTTCTTCAAAAGTCTCTGTTGACAGCACAGTGTAAACTTATGAGTCTTGCAGGAATCAGAAGTCTTGCTTAACTTCAATTAGCCCAACATTTTCCAAGCTTTTTTCTGTAAGAAATTCCATTTGGTAATTGTTTTATTTGTTTGTTTTAACATACTGCTATGATCCTAGTCCACAGAATATACTGAACATTTTGCTCCTATATAGCCTTCATAACATACTTTAGCCCATTACTATGAGCAAGTAAGTGGTTTCAAAAATCCATTTTATTAAACATTTCATTTTATTCTTTGCAAACTTTAAGTTGAAGCTTTTTTTGGTTTATTTGCTTCCATGTTAGTCAACAAGATTCCTTAAAGACTGTGTAATTACATGTTGTTTTGATACTCTCAATTATATTGATCTCATTAATTTATTTGTTTTATTCTATGTCATGCAGCCTGGGGTTTAGCTCAGTTGATAGATGGCTTGTTCTGTATGCTCTGGGGCCTTGGGTTTTATCCCTAGTCCCACCAAAACAAGAGAAGGACCTAGCAGCCCACTCTCGAAACAATCCCCAAATAATCAGCCATTGAAAGCCCTATGAATAGCAAAGAAGCACTGACATAGTGCTGGACATGGCATAGCATCAGGGAGTGTTTTGTTTTGTACATAGGATTACCATGAGTGGGACCTGATTCCATGGAATCCTAACAACAACATAACAAAAATTCTACACCATACTGCATTTTTCTCTTCTCTGTGTTTCTTCTTTTTTTTACTCTGGAAATCTTTCTCTTGATATAAAAGTGGAAAACAAAGCAGTAATTAAGAATTTAGTCTTTAGCCAGGCAAGGTCACATATACCTGTAATCCCAGCAACTTGGGAGGCAGAGGTGGGAGGATTGCAAGTTCAAGACCAGAGGCAGTAAGCATAATTTAGCAAGACCCTGTCTCCAAAAAAAAAAAAAAAAAAAAGTAAAAAAATAGGCTGGGGGTGCAGCTCAGTAGTACAGCACTTACAAAGCATGCAAGTGCAAGGCCCTGGGTTCAATCCTGGTACCAAAAAAAAAAAAAAAAAGAGTTTAGTCTTTTATTAATATTATAATTTTTCCCCTTTATTGGTAAATATTGGTGGGGTACAGGGTAATCAGCACTTGCTTTTTCCATTATGCAACCATTACATCACTTTTGGTTACAATTTCATCATCTTACAAGGTTTGTGGAAACTTTTGACTAATATATAGTAAAACTCATATGCATATTTGGGTTGTTGTTGTTGTTAGGTGCCATCCAGTTGGTATCCAACTCATAGTGACCCTCACAGGGTTTTCAATGGCTGATTGTTTTGGGATTGCCTTGGGAGTGGATTGCCAGGTTCTTCTCCCATTTTTGTGGTGCTGGGAATTGAACTCGGGACCTCAGAGACTGTACCACAGTGCTCTCCCAACTGAGCTAAATCCCAGCCCCTGCATATTTGGGTTATATTCCCCTATTTTTCCAATGTACTGATGAAGTTGCATCATTTACATTAAGATTATCCTCTTCCCCTTCATCCCTTCATATTGTTTCTCCTCACCATCCCACTTTCCACAATCTTCCCTTTGCTAGTCCCCTCCCTCCTTCTTTCTACTCTTTATGTTTTCCTTTCTTTGCTAAGTTTAATTGTGCATTTTTATATATCTACTTATGTATAGGCATTTTCTTCCTAAAATAAAGTAAGATTCAGCTCCCACATATAAGTGAGAACATATGGTCTTTCCCTTTTTGAGCTTGTGTTCCTTTGCTTATGATGATCTTCTCCAATTCAATCGATTTTGCTGCAAATGACATTAGTTTATCTTTTTGTTTCTGAGTAGTATTTCATTGTGTATATGTACCATAGTAGTTGCATCCATTCTTCTGTTGATGGACACCTTAGTTGGTCCCATATCCTTGGTATTATCAAAAGTGCTGCATTGAATGTGGAAATGCAGGTATCTCTATGGTATGATGATTCATCTCCCTTTGGGTACATTCCCAGTAGTGGTATAGCTGGGTTGTATTGCAGTTCTATTTTTAGTTTTCTGGGTATCTCCATATTTATTTCCAAAGTGGTTGAACCAATTTACAGTCCCACCAACAGGGAAAGAGTGTTCCTTTCTCTCCACAACCTCACCAGCATTTGTTGTTATTTGTTTTGTTGATCTTGGCCATTCTTACTGGAGTTAGGTGGAATCTCAGAGTTGTTTTGATTTGCATTTCCCTAATGACTAGGGATATTGAACATTTTTTCATATGGTCTTCATCTTACGAACTTTTTCATTTGAGAACTATCTGTTCATTTCCTTTCCCACTTGTGTATTGGGTTATTTGTTGTCATGGGATTTTCTTTTTTGAGTTCTTTGTAAATTCTAGAAATTTGTCCTCTATTGGATATATAGGATGATATTTTATCCCATTCCATGGGCTCTTCCTTAACTCTGTTGATTATTTTCTTTGCTGTACAGAATCTTTTTAAAAATTTTTACTATACTATTTTAACCAAACCAATTTAGCTCTCCATGTACTTTTCACTCTGGGCAGAGATAATTTTAATTCTTTTAAGTGTAATTTAAGTTTCCGCCTTCTCTTTCTCTTTTATTCTTTTCTTAGTGTTGCATAGCCCATTTTGAACTTCACTCATTGTTCTTATGAATTTACGACACTCTTGTTTTAGTTATACATTGTTTATTTTGCCTTTCCTACTTGTCTTTTTAAAATGTGCTCTCATCCCAGACAGTACCTAGGGCTCTGTTTTATTGTTTTAAGAAAGGCACCAGTGACTATTTTACCAATATTATTGTCATTCTTCCATCTTTCTGAAGCAGTCTTATCTTTTAGAAACTCTAGCCATGTGGTCATTCCTAATCTGTCTTATATTTTTTAAGATCTGCTTTCCTGAAATCCAGGGTAATCCAGCAGTCCTCTAGCATTCCTTTCCACAGCTTTATTATCATTCAAAGAACATTTGTTCATATTCTCCAAAATTACTGTCACTTCCACTGACTCAACTAGTTTTCCCTTGTTGCAAAAAATTTAATTTTAAGTAACAATTCCTTTTGCTTATTTCTGGGGTGATTGAAAGCTAAAATTATTGGCAAAGCAATACCAGAAAGAGTTAGGTAAGATCAATTTCCTCATTAAATATATAATGAGGATCTGTTACATGCCAAGTAAAGTTCTTGTTGGAAAGAATAAGTCAGGGGAAATTCTTACAATCAGGACAGAGAGAAGACAGGAGAGATAATAACAAACAAAAAAAGTCAAGACAATTTCAGCTAATGGTAAGCTCTGTAAATAAAATAAAATACCACACCATGATGGAAGGTTATTGGTCAGGGTGGTAATTTAAATTAGATGCTCTGGAAAGGTGTTCATAAGGCTGTAGCACTGAAATTAAATGCCAGGAAAGATCTAGGCATAAAAAATACTTTAGTATATTCCACACTGAGGAAGTGAGAGCACCATTCCTAAAGTGTGAATGTGCTTAGCCTTTTCTAGGAAAGGGAAGATGGCCAAAGAACTGAACTTTGGAATAAGGGAGGAAATGGTTGAAAATGAAGTGCAAGAGTGGGCAGGAGATGGAGGGGCAGGCAGAGGTCAGCTCATGCCCTGTGGTAGACAACACTAAGTCTCATAGGAATGACTTTGCATGGCTTTAGTCAAGGTGGCAGCATACTCTGGTATGTATTTTTCAAAAATAACTCTCAATCTAGGGCAAAAAGACATTTGCGCAAGACAGAAAAATGAACGTAAAAAGCCCAGTAAGAGCAGGCATTTGAGGTCCTCATTGCTATGGCTAAACTCTGTCATTTATGTGATCTTAGATATGAGTATGATATGTGGTTCCCTTGCTTGACTAAGCAATGTTTGACATTCTTTCTGAACTGGATTATTCTTTTACAGCTCTCATTCTTTTTCACTTACATGCTTTTCTTCATATTTCTCTCAGCTGGGATAATTTTTCACATAGTTCAAACTTTCTTGGCATATGATACCACTTTTTTACCCCATCTCTCAGATTTAGTTTTTGCTTTGAACCAGACTAATAGTCTAGATGCTCCAACTGAATAAAAATGTTATAAATAATGTTTCTGGAATAATTCCATGCAGAATCCCTGAACATTGGCTAAAACATGTTTCAACTATGAGTTATAGATTGTATTTTACCCATATTTTATACTTCTAAGGGGTTCTCCTGAGTTTCCCAAAATTATTAAAATGTCCCTATTTTAATGGTTGTGCTTTGGACAAGGAGAAAGAAAACAAACTTTTATTGAGAGAAGGCTGGGGAAGAAGCAAAATATCTCATTCCTTATTCAAATTAGCTAACCAATTTGGTATGGCAAAGCATTTCAAGTGAATTGTACAATTTCATCAAGGAAACCATAGTCACTAGGCAATAAAACTTGCTTCAGATCATACTCAACTTTAAAATGGCCAAAAGTTATTAGGTTTTCTACAAACACAGTAGTTAAACACCAAAGAGTTTCCCAGACTCATTCTCCCTTGTTCCATTGCTCAACTGTTTATAGATTTATATGAACTTGCATAAGCATCACAGGCCTTTTATACTTATATGACTCTAGGAACCAGTCAAAACACAGATGGGGGTCATATTCATTTGCATTTCTCTGCTGTGTTTGGATAGTACCTTCACTGAGTCTTGCCTGCAACCAGTTGTAGTTCCTCAGGAGAGATTATGCTCCCATTACTAGATGAAGGCAATGCCATTCTCCCAACTGTCTGGGACAGGTTTTACTAGATGGAATTTCACAGCTCTAATGGAGAGAGAAGAAAGTATTCTCTGCTGTTACCAACAACATTTTTAAAAGGAAAAAAGAAAAGAAAACATTCCATGTCTTTAAAATAAGCAATCCTGAAACAGTCATCTGAATAGTATATCAATAAAAGAATTAATAGCACCATATTAGCACGTACATTTTACATGTACAAAACTGGGAGATTATGAACTCTTAGGATATAGGTCAAAAGTGTTCTTTGTCTCACATCAATTCAATAACATCATTGCTCATGAAATAAAAATGTTGATGTACTGTTACTGCTTCTGTCAGGGTGTTCGCTGCCATGGCCTGAGTTATCTACATTACAATAAGAGCATGGAGTCTTAAATCTCATTTCAAGTTCTGTGACCATAAAGCTGTGAGGGTTTGGTCAGGTCTTATTATCTGTTTGGTCTGCACGTTTGTGAAGTAAAGATAATCATTAGAAAATGAACACACATATCTCTTCAATTCTAAAGTTGCATATTCTTTCATTGAGATTGGCCTTTGTTGTTGTTAGATGCTGTTGAGTCAGTGTATGACTCATAGTAACTCTATGTATAACAGATAAAATACTATTGTCATGCTTCTCTGTTATTCCTAGAGTTTTCAATGGCTGATTGCTTTTTGGTAGTGGGTTGCCAGGTCTTTCTCCCAAGCCTACAATACCAACTGTTCCCAGGTGGTCTCCCATCCAAGTATTAACCAAGTCTGACCTGCTTAGCTTCCCAGATCTGAGGGGATCAGATGCCATGGTGGTATGGCCGCAGGCTTCAATGGAATAGTTTCATTAAATGAAATTATATGTAAGAAATCATAACTTTCTGTCATCTTCAGTCTAGAAATTGGTGCCTTGCTTAGAAAGTGAAAGGCAGATAAAATTATCTGTGTGTCAGTGGATGGTATGGAAATAGATTACTTGAATATGTCATTAGTATAGGGTTGTCCATAAAATGGCCTTCATGTTTTTAACATAATTTAATGAAACTTATGTTGTTGTTGTTAGGTGCTATTGAGTTGTGTCCAACTCATAGCGACCCTCATAGGGTTTTCAATGGCTGACTGTTTTGGGATTGCCTTGGGAGTGGATTGCCACATCCTTTTCCCATTTTTTCAGTGTTGGGAATTGAACCACGGACCTCAGAGACTGCAGAGCAGCACTCTACCAACTGAGCTAAATCCCAGCCCCAATGAAACTTATACTATAATAAAAACAAATAGGTCTAGAGCTGATACTTTGATTATGTTCCTGATTTTGTGTCCTCTTTTTTTTTCTTTCCTTTCTCTTTCTTTTATTCTCTTTTTTCCTCTCCCCCCCCCCCCGTTTGTATGTGTGTTTCTATTTGTGTAAATATATCTGGAAGTTAGGCAGAGTCATCAAGATGCCTTATGGAGAAATACATGGTTCATTTTTGTTACTTGTGATATTTATATTTTATGTAATCTCAATGAACACTGAATTTGCTATTACTTCCTAGGTGAAATACAGCATTAGGGTTCCTATGAGGCTTTTGTCACAGCATTTTCATCAACTGACTAATACACAATCTGGTTCAATGTTTATTTCTTGTAAACTTCCATATGTGTATAAAATTTAGGCAGAGAACATATGGACTTTAGGTTGGAATATTTGGAGCCTGTTTAGATATAAATAGTCTAGAAGGCATAGACCACTTTCCTTCTCCCATGATATTCATCCACTCACATTTATCCAACCAATACTGATCCTCTTTTAATACTTGACTATTCCAGATATCTTCTGATCACTTCCAAACTTAGTTGGTTAAATAACATCAATAATTTGTTTACCTCACAAATCTAGACTTTTCCAGGGTTTGATGGGAGTGATTCAACTTTGTTCCATAAGACATCTATTGGAGGTTGGAAGAACCACTGTCAAAATGACTCTTTCTTAAGACTGGGAAGTTAGTTCTTTGAACTTCCCCATGGCTATGGGTCAGAGCCCTTGTTTCATCTCCTTGTGAGCATTTCTATGAGCTGATTGTGCTTCCTGAGACAGAATCTGACAGAATGGAAGTTATCGAGTTTTTGTTGTCTGCTTTACAAAATTGTACAAAATCATTGCTGATATATTCTAATGCTAAAGTAGTCACAGAACCTAGATTTTTGAAGGTAGGAGTCATAAACAATTTGATGGAAAGAATGCCAAAGGAATTTTAGGGTCATGTTTCAGAACTACACAATGCACTGATGCTATCATTCAACCTAAGCATCAGGCCATTTTAACTGCATTGACTATGATAATACTTATTCCTTATGATTATTTTTTAATTCTTTAATTCTCTTAATTATTCTCCTAAATTTGTTTGCTTTTATAATTATATAGCATATACCCAAACATAAAGTTGACTGGAATTAAACTCTGTACCCTATCTTTCAAAAGTCATAGTGAATTTGCAAATATCTCCAGCTTGCCTAGAGACATGGGCATTGGTCTCTAAATAAAAGCAGACACAGTGCATGACTGTGGAAACATTGAGAGGGAAGTAACTCTGCTCTATCTTTTTACTGTAGTACATATGAATTTAATGAAGGATTTTTGACATGCTCAAGTCCCAGATGAGTTACATACTAATCAACTACTCATTTTAGAAATTTAATCTTTATTGAAGTTCCAGGCTAAAGAGTTTCTAGAATAAATTGGAGAAATATGGTACTGTTAGAGACTGCAGTTAGGAAAACAGTTGAGGCTTGAGATAAATTAACTGAGAATAAACAGATTAAGATTAGAGGGTATTAATGAATGAACAATAATAAAAAAATAAAGAACTATGAAAATAGAGCAAGAGCTGATGAGAACTTAGAATACAAAACAAAGTCTAAGAGAAAGGAAGAGAAAAAAACTAACAATGCTAAAGAACTTTCCCTACATCATGACTGCTTTAAATATATTATTTAATCCTTGAACACATCTCATTGTTTATTGCAACAAACTTTTTCATGGGTAAGCACATGGAAATGAAGTTAAATAAGGTACCAAATAGTATTTGGATTATATAAACTAATTAGAATCCTAAATTCAAGAAGGTACAAATGGAGAAAATGTATACATCTTAGGGTCTTGGTCTTTGAAAGGGAACTCTCTTCTTCAGATTCATTTCATAAGGAAATAATATGCCTGAGTATCAAGTATAAGTGGCTTTCTTGTGATTGGGCC
>VMDO01035339.1:0-16164 GCA_007922755.1 Pedetes capensis | reverse complement strand
CATTTGTTAAATAGATCATCTTGAACTGAGAGGGAACATGCAATTCAATAAATGATGTAATTTTTTGTCTGCAAAATAAACAATTTAATCTAACAGTTACTAGAAAGCAAAATAAATTCCATGTATGCTAATAAGTAAAATGAGTAAAACTTAAAATAGAGTAAACTGCAAATAATAATTTAACCAATTATATGGACAACGTCTTAAGAATAAAAGCTATTAAAAATTGAAAAGGTCTCTGCTAGGTAATTTAATAATGTTAAACTGTATTTTTTCGTATGTTATTTTGAAGTATAAATTTGTCATCATTTTGAAAATAAACACCTCAATGTTGGATAAAATATAAATTGACTAAAAACATTCCTTGCTAAAAAGCAATTTGGTAATATGTGTGAACAAACTTAAAAATTACCTAATCTTGGCCCAACTAATTTCACTTTTGGAATTTTTGATTGTCTGTTTGTTTGCTTTCAAGATACAGTCTCCTGTGTAGCCCAAGCTGGCTTTGAACCTCCTGCCTTAGCTTCCTGACTGTCTGGCTTACAGGCCTGAGCCACCAAACCCAGGCTTAATTTTTGGAAATTAATCTTAAGAAAATACTGGCAGTGGAGACAAACATTTATGTACAGAGATAAAAATATTTAATGAAGTTTATCTATGGGGGATGAGTTCACAGGGGATTTTTTCTCGTATTTTTACTTCTGTTTGTATTTTAACCTTTCTTCGATGAGTATTTATGGCTTATATCAACCAAAATATAAAGCTGTAAAATCTTTCAAAGCAGTATGTAATCTTCACAAAAGATTAGCTGTCTTTGGTTTCCTTCCTCCTTCCTTCTTTTTTCTTTTCTTTTCTTTTCTTTTCTTTTCTTTTCTTTTCTTTCCTTCCTTCCTTCCTTCCTTTCTTTCTTTCTTTCTTTCTTTCTTTCTTTCTTTCTTTCTTTCTTTCTTTCTTTTTCTTTGTGCCACTGACAAGAGGAGGTTTAAGTTGGAAGGAATAGAGATAAAAGCTCCTTTAATTTTCATAATATGTCAAATGTCTCTTACCTTTCCCTGCATCTTTATGGCGCTTTATGCTACCACAATAACATCTGACCAAAGAACTAAATGATTATACAAACAGTAATATTAAATCTATTTTAGAAGAAACATTGTTTTGATGAAAATAGAGTACTTGTGCACTGTATAAGAAATTGTATATAAAACGCACGCTGAAGAAAATATGCACACAAAAAGATATGTAAAACACTGTTTTAAAATACAAGAAACCGTGTTTGTCAATATACCATATAGATGTGTATGTGTGCACATGCATACTGTATTTTAAAATCAGAATTCCTATCAGAGTCATCTGTTGCCCTTTTGAAAAATACACACTGAAACACTACTGATAATTGCTTTTAGCAGCTAATCAAACACATAGACCAAGGTACAATGTAGGTGAAATTCCTTTTCTAATTTTTTTCAAGATAAATGTAATGACCCATTTCACTCCAGGCTTTAAAACCAGGAGAGAAAACAAAACACTGTAAGGTCATGGAATACATTATATTAGAAAATATTGATCTGCCTGGGAAGGACAACGAAACATGGAAACTCACTGTGAGGACAATTTGGAGAAAAATTACCAAAAATGAAAAGAAAATTTAATAACCATACACTATGACCAGGCATGGGGCTGGGATTTACCTCAGTAGGTAGAATGCTACTCTACACTGTCTGAAGACCAGGGTTCAATCCCCAGCACTACAAAAACAGGAGAAGGACATGGCAATCTACTGAAGCAATCCCAAAACAATCAGCCATTGAAAACCCTGTAAGGGTCGATATGAGTTGTACATAACTCGATGGCATCTAACAACAATAACAATGTCCAGGCACAGCAAGGAAATGTCTCCATGAACAGTCTTACTTAAATTTCTTTTTGGACCTACAGGACCCTCACTATTTCCAGATATAGCAATCAAGAAACATGAAATATAATAAGCAAATTGAGGTTGTAACTGGCAAAATTAGAGAAAGTGAATTTAACACTATGCCATATTTCCTTCTGACTATATTCTTAAAGGCAGTGGTAGTATGAAATAATCTCTTCAGAAAGCCTTAGGCCTCAATCAGCTCTACTCACTGTCTAGATAAAAATTGTTGTTGTTAGGTCCCTCGAGTCAGGTCCGACTCATAGCGAGAACAAAACAATGCCTGATACTGTGGCATGCCAGGTACTAGTGTCAGTGCTTCCCCGCTGTTCATAGAGTTTTCAATGGCAGATTGTTTTGGGTGTGGGTTGCCAGATCCTTCTCTCAAGCCTACAGCACCTGGTATTCCCAGGTGGTATCCTATCTAAGTACTGAACAGGCCTGATTCTGCTTAGTTTCCAAGATCAGATGCAATTGGATATCAGGGTGGAATGGCTGCAGGTCTCAGATAAAAATATTAAGTCAAAATGGAGTATTCTCATGCCAAATGGCTTCAGAACAAATATAACCTTCACTTCCAATCAAATTTTCACCTTTGCTATAAAGAAATCCTAGAATAATTTCCTGCATAGTAATTTTAATAATGGGGTCTTAAGTAATACTCTACTCATAAAAGGTGCTCATTACTAATAATCATATTTTATAATTTAATCAAAATTGAATCTGGCTAATTATTGATGCTACACTTTTAATCATATGTTTGCCTAGAAAAATATACTATTTACTGTAGTCAATAGAGGCTTGGACCAGCAATTCTGAGACTTGGTTTTTGGAGCTAGATTAATAGCTTTCTGACACATGCTTAGAAATCAGTCATAGTGAGCACTATATGTCAGAACTGTGCTACTGCAGGATAAATTGAACAGTACCCCCTTAGGACATTAAGAATTCTATGACTTGCTTGTATCAGGACAAGATTTGAACTCAGTATTATAGTAAGTGATGACAAGCTTAGGTAATGCCACTGTTGTTGTTAGGTGGTATTGAATCCGGACCAATTCATAGTGACCCCATGTACAAATGAATGAAACACTCTCTAACATTATTCTATGCTTGACACTATTGTCAGTGCTTCTCTGCTATTCCTAGGGTTTTCAACCACTGATTGTCTCGGGAGTGGATAACCAGATCCTCTTTCCTAGCCTGCAGCACCTGGTATTCCCAAGTGTTCTCCCATCCAAGGACTAACAAGGCTGGCCCTGCTTACCTTCCAAGATTAGGTGGGATCTGATGCCAGAGTGCTATAGCTGTGGATTATGACACTGTTGTTGTTGTTGTTAGGTGCCGTCGAGTCGAGTCTGACTCATAGTGACCCTATGTACAGTAGATCGAAACTCTTTAGGTTGTCATTTAAACGTCATTTAATTTAAATGTCATTTAAAATATTTACTGATGAAGATCAAAGATCATAGCCTTTAATTTGGGTTACGACTAAACATCAACAAAACAAAAATCCTTACGACTTGGTCAGCATGCAACTTCACAATAAATGGAGAAAAGATTGAGGTTGTCCAAGAATTTGCTTTGCTTGGCTCTATAATCCACACCCATGGAAGCAGCAGTCAAGAAATCAAAAGACGTATTGCTCTAGGAAAAGCTGTGTCAAAAGATCTCTTTAGAGTATTGAAAAGCAAAGATGTCACATTGAAGAAGAAGGTGCGTCTGACTCATGCCATGGTATTTTCAGTGGCATCATATGGTTTTGAAAGCTGGACATTGAACAAGAGAGACAGAAAAAGAACTGACACTTTTGAATTGTGGTGCTGGAGACATCTATTGAATATACCATGGACTGCCAAAAGAACCAACAAATCTGTCCTAGAAGAAGTGCAACCAGAGTGCTGCTTGGAAGCAAGAATGGCCAGACTGCATCTTACATATTTCGGACATGTAGTCAGGAGAGATCAATCCCTGGAGAAGGACATCATGTTTGGGAGAGTGGCAGTCAATGCAAAAGAGGAAAACCCTTCACCAGATGGATTGACACAGAGTCTGCAACAATGGGCATAAACATAAATAAGATGGTTTGTCTGGCACAGAATCGGCAAGTATTTCCATCTGCTGTACATAGGGTCACTATGAGTCGGACTCGACTTGACGGCACCTAACAACAACAACAACCACATATCTGACTGTGTTTCTTTGCTATTCATAGGCTTTTCAATGGCTAAATTGTTTCAGGAGTGGTTCGCCAGGTCCTACTCCCTATGACACTGTAAGGGTCAACAAATCTCCCCCTGCACTAGTACTATGTTCTTAATGTTTGTGCCTCCCTAAAACACATGTGTGAAGGCTAATGACCAACATGATGGTGTTAAGAAGGTGGAACCTTTGGGATGTGATTAGGTCATGAGGGCAGAACCCTCAAACCTGGAGTTATTGCCCTTAGGAAAGAGGCCAGCGCCACTCCATCCCTTCTGCCAAGTGAGGATACAATAAGAAGGTGCTTTCAATAAAACAGAAACTGTCCTTACTTAACACCACACCTGCTGGTACTTTGATCTTGAACTCTCCCCTTTTAAGAACTGTGAGAAGCAAGTTCATATTACTTATAAGTTTGTGGTAATTTGTTACAGCAACCAAAATAGATTAATGTTGCTAGTCAAAAATGACCACTGAAGTGCATTGCTTCTGCAGTCCAACATTAAAAATTGGCTGATTTGTTAGCTTCCCATTGTGGGATCTACTTCCAAAAATAAACTAGTTCCCATCCTTTAAATGATTTTAAGATACACATCAGAAACTACTACCCTACACAAGATATTTGTACTGTGTGTGTGTGATTGTATACCTTCAGGAACACACCTAACAACAACATTCTCCATCATCTATTCACTTGCACGATGATAATTATCCTAATAAAGTTCTATACAAATAGTGAGTACTTAATAAATAACTGGGCTGGGATTTAGCTCAGTTGGTACAGTGCTGCGCTGCAGTCTCTGAGGTCCCGAGTTCAATTCCCAGCACCGCAAAAATGGGAGAAGCCTGGCAATCCACTCCCAAGGCAATCCCGAAACAGTCAGCCGATGAAAACCCTATGAGGGTCGCTATGAGTTGCATACCGACTGGACGGCACCTACCAACAACAACAATAAATAACTAATAAATATTTGGAAAAGAACCAAGTAAAAGTCTCAAGATATTGAGTACAACATTGTTGTTGTTGTTGTTGTTGTTAGGTGCCATAGAGTCAGTATCCAACTCATAGCGACCCTCACAGGGTTTTCAATGGCTGACTGTTTCAGGACTGCCTTGGGAGTGGATTGCCAGGTCCTTCTCCCACTTTTGCGGTACTGGGAATTGAACTCGGGACCTCAGAGACTGCAGTGCAGCGCTCTACCAACTGAGCCAAATCCCAGCCCTCTAAAATGCCTAATAACCTTCACCTGCAACTTACTACAAGGATTATATGAAAATATGACCTTGTATTCTTTTAGAATGTTAATATTCTATTAAACAGAATGAAAATAATCCTCTCTCCTGGGTCTTTTGCCTCTCTCTGGACCTCTTTTAATTCCACTTAGGGTTCAAAAGTTTGATCTTCTATAAAGGAATTATTTCCTTGAAGCAGTTATCACCATGATTTCACATAGCATTACGTGCTTCTTACATCTTAGTGGACAAGTTTCTCAGTGAATATGTAAAAATAATTTAAAGTGATATCAATAATAAGAGATGACTTTCTCTTAAATAAAATAAATCTGTTACAAATTGCTCCCCAGAGATGAGTTACATCACTATATGTAAATCCAATATTGCTCCATAACCCACTGGTATAGCTATTTACATTTATAATTACTTCTTGTTTGTTAGTTTGCAATAGTACTATAACTTCAAATGGAAAGGCAACCAAAAATGCATGGATTGTTTATTCAAGGGCCACACATTGGATATTTAGAATGTTTTGTTCCCTTTCTGCACACTTATGTTCTTAGAAAATATCTATGTTCTATATTTTTCTTAAATAAATCACAATAACATGTTTCATTTATGTTTTAACTATACTAGGCCAGAAACTTAAACACATCTTATAATCTTATTGTCAAATCAAATTTTACAGCAGCTGTACTAGTAGTGCCTGCAGCCATAGCCCTGTGGCATCTGATCCCGTCAGATCTCAGAAGCTAAGCAAGGTCAGGACTGGTTAGTACTTGGATGGGAGACCTCCTGGGAATACCAAGTGCTGTAGCCTTGGGAGATGGACCCAGCAACCCACTCCCAAAAATCAATCTGCCATTGAAAACCCTATGAACAGCAGAGAGAAGCACTGTCAATAGTGTTTCACCTGTTGTACGCAGGGTCACTATGAGTCCCATACTGACTAGATGGCACCTAACAATAACAACAACAACAACAACAATGTAGGAGGAGGAGGAGGAGGAGGAGGAGGAGTAATAGTATGAAAACATTAAAGAAAAAAATCACAGAAGATGCTAAAAAGTGGAAGGACCTTCCCTGCTCCTGGATCAGGAGAATAAATATATGAAAATGGCTATCTTACCAAAAGCAATCTATAGATTTAATGCAATCCCCATTAAAATCCCAATGACAGACTTTACAGAAATATGAAAAAATGATCCAAAAATTCCTATGGAAATACAAAAACCCACATATAGCCAAAACACTCTTAAGCTGCAAAACTAGTGTAGATGGAGTCACAACCCCTGACTTTAATGGATACTACAGGGCTGTGGTAGCAACAACAGCTTGGTACTGGCACAAAAATAGACCTGAAGACCAGTGGAACAGAATAGAAGATCCAGAGATCCATCAACACATCTATAGCCACCTGATATTCAACAAAGTAGCAAAACAGGTAAATTGGAAAAAGGATAGTCTTTTCAATGAACGGTGCTGGGAAACATGGATATCTGCTTGCAGAAAAATGAAAACTAATCCGTATCTCTCATATGCAAAAGAGTTAACTCAAAATGGATAAAAGACCTCAACATAAAACCAGATACCTTAAAATTAATAGAAGAAAGGATAGGCAATATGCTCCAACACATAGGCAAAGGAAAGTATTTCTTTAATAGGACTCCAATTGCTCAATAAATTGCAACAAGAAGAGATAAATAGGATTACATGAAATTCAACAGCTTTTGTAGAGCAAAGGAAACAATCAACAGAGTCAAGGAAATCCCCACTGAATGGGAAAAGAATCTTCATATCCTATATATTGGGCAGAGGTTTAATTACCAGAATTTGTAAAAAACTCAAGAAAAAAATATCCAAGAAAACAAAGAACCCAATACACAAATGGGCAAAGGAACTTGATGGGGATTTTTAAAATTATATTTCTCAACTACGGTCCCTCATGACAGTAAGGGGCTGACCCCTAGTTGACCCCAGGCTCATCTCACTCACTCACACCAGCCCCTCCCATTGAGTGAGCAAAGATGGCCCCTGGCCAGCCTGACCTGCCCTAACCACCCTAAATGTGATTGGCTCCCCTCAGCATTTTCAGGTAATAATTGTCCACACCTGGCAGGTATGTCAGTTTACCGGCTGTACCTGTCAGGTGTGTGCTCTGATTGGCTGAATCCCATCATGTGACCTCTCCAGGACCCTATAAAAGTAGGGCTCCTGGACCCCCACTTCACCCTGAAACCCTGACCTCTCTGACTGTCCCTCAACTGCTACCTGAACCCCATCACCTAGACCAGCACTCCCTACTCCAGCAAGATTTTCTAGCAAGCCAGCGGGATCAAGCCCAGGGGCCCCAAGCCACAAAGAGCCTCCCAATTCCTCCCATCCTTGGGAAGGAGGGAGGTAAAGAAGGCAAGCCGCGAGAGTCAAGACCAACTGACCTCCACAGAACACCAACGGCTGTGGCTGTGCCTTTAAGGCTGAGCTATACCAGCACTTAGCCTGCAGCATAGAATGCCAGCACTTAAAGGGTATAGAGCTCTGCTCTATAGGGGCTGCTTGCTCCTTGCTCTCCATCAGGGGAGCACCCAATAAACCTTACCTACCCCTTTTTACCATCAGAAGGTCTCCAGAGGTCCTTCTTTACACCACCGGCCAGTTTATTATCTTGAGGGTTTGGCCCTAATCTTAGCCGGGCTAGAGCTAAAACCCCAACAGGAACTGAGCAGACAATTTTCAAATGAAGAAGCCAGTGATGCCATGAAGCACATGAAAAAACGCTCAATACCCCTAGCCATTATGGAAATGCAAATTAAAACAATTCTGAGTATCCAACCTTACTCCAGTAAGAATGGCCAACAACAACACAAAAATAACAACAAATGCTGGCGAGGTTGCAGGGAAAAGGGAACACTCTTACATTGTTGGTGGAGCTGTGAATTAGCCCAACCAATTTGGAAATCAATACAGAGGTATCTTAAAAACCTAAAAGTTGATCTACTGTATGACCCAGCTATAACACTATTGGGAATTTACCCAAAGGGAGATGTGTCATCATACCACAGAGAAACCTGCATCTCTATGTTCAGTGCAGCACTTTCCACAATAGCAAGGATATGGAATCATCCAAAGTGCCTATCAACAGAAGAATGGATAAAAAAAACCTATGATACATATACACAAAGGAATACTACTCAGCAATCAAAGAAATGAAATAAGGCCACTTGCAGCAAAATGGATGGAATTGGAGAAAATTATTTTAAGTGAATGAACACAAGCCCAGAATGAGAAATACCACATGTTCTCACTCATATGTCAGAGCTATATCAAAAATTTAAGAAGGAAATAATCCTATGCGGAGATTGGAACATAATAAAAAGCTAAAGTCAGCTTAGCAGAGAAGGAACAATTTGGGGAGTGCAAAACAAGGAGGGAGGGGTCTAGCAATAGGAGGAAATCCTGGGAGAGGAGAAGGGGGAGAGGAGGAACAAGTAGGAGTGAGGAATGAGGGAGGGGGTGACCTCAGGGTGAACAGCCCAACTTTAATAATTCTGAAAATAATGATAATAACACCAATAATAACAAAGAATGGTAATAATACAGGTAGGTTAGAAAATTCATGTAATAGTACTGACAGTAGAAAAATATAGTTCACTACAGAAAAAGTTTCAATCTTAAACATAATTGGGGTGCAATGACATATAGAAAAATATTGCCACAAAAAGACATGCTAATGGAAGAGAGGTCTTTGGTGGGGGTTTGGACTGTGGAAGGAATTGCACAAGAGGGTAATGGAGAACTTATCTCTGCAATGTACAACAAAATGTGCATATGGAAATGTCACAATGAAATGCATGTCAGAATGAAACACATTAAGTTATACATGGAGAGTTTCCAATTAAAAATGAAGTAATGTCATTTTCAGCAAAATGGATGGAATTGGAGAAAATTAATTAATGAACACAAGCTCCAAAAGAGAAACACTACATGTTCTCACTCATATGTAGGAGATGAATCAAATTTAAAAGAAGGAAAAAATGCTATAGAGGAATTGGAACATAATAAAAAGCTAATGTAAACTTAGCTGAGAAGGGATAATTTAAGGAGAGGAAAGAAGGAGGGAGGGATCTTACAAAAGCAGGCAATGATGGGAGAGACAGGCAGGAGAGGAAGGAAAAGGAGGATAGAGGGATGAGAGAGAGGTTGACCTCAGAGCAAACAGCCCAACTTTAATAGTTCAGGAAATAATTATAATAATATTGGCAATACCAATTGATGGTAATAATTCCGGTGGGCTAGATTATTCATGTGATACTGATGACAATGTAAAAAGATTCAGGAGCAATTTCCATATCATTATTTAGGATATATTTTAGAGAGACAATATATTCGGCCTCAAAATGTTACTATAAGACAGGATAAATTGCAAACATTAAATGATTTTCAAAAGTTATTAGGAGATATAAATTGGATTCGTCCTGCGTTGGGCATTACTACTCATGAGTTAACTCACTTGTTTCAAACATTACAAGAGGATTCAAGGCTTGGCAGCCCTCAAGTACTTACTCCTGAAGCACTTCAGGAATTAAGGCTAGGAAAAAAAATTAGAGAAAAGTATTTGACTTATTATGATCTTCTTAAACTTCTAAAAGTTATACTTATTTCTACAGAATTAGTACATACTGCTTTAATATTTCAGGATCAAAGTCCTTTAGAATGGGTATATATTAAACACCAAATGAATAAAACACTTATTCCCTATATGGATTTGCTTGGGATACTTCTTTTTAAAACTAGACAAATGGTGCATCATTTATGCAGCTTTGATCCCCAAGTCAAAATTTTTCCTATTATTAAAGCTCAATTTGATAGAGCACTGCAATTTAATTTAGATATACAGATTGGATTAACAGATTATCATGGTTCTCTTCAATATCACACCCCACCAGGAAAACTATGGGACTTTTTAAAGCGCACCCCCTGGGTAATTAAGAATAGTGTTGTTTCTACTCCTTTGCCATAAGGAAGAACTATTTTTGTAGATGCTTCAAAAAATAAAAAAGCTGCATATTGGACTAATTCAACATATAAGGTTATATATGCTCCTTATACTTCTGCACAGCAAAATGAATTAGCTGCTATTGTCTTAGTGCTGCAGTACTTCCCTGAGCCTATTAATATAGTTTCTGACTCTGCTTACTCTGTCAATGTGTTACAATTTATAGAAACTAGTTTAATTTCTAATATGAAATAACCTTTAAAAACTTTATTTAATTAAATTCAGACTTTAATATGACAAAGAAATAATCCTACATATATATCACACATATTCGAACACCTAGTAATCTGTCTGGTCCTTTAACTTTTGGTAATACTCAAGCTGATCTTCTAGTATCAGGGATGACAGCTATGTAAGAACATACTTTATTACACACCAATGCTGAAGGACTGCATGTTTGGTTTAAAATTCCTTTGGCTGAAGCCCGACAAATTATTCAGCAATGTTCTGTCTGCAGGCCTTTGCATTTAAAAGAAATTAAAAGTGGTGCTAATCCACAAGGCTTGCAGCCTAATCAACTATGACAAATGGATGTTACTCATGTTCCTGAATTTGACAGATTTGCTTATGTTCATGTATGTGTAGATACTTTTAGTTCTTTTTTCTGGCCTTCTGCTTTGTTGGGAGAATGAGCTGTTGATGTGATTCGACACCTAATACAATGCTTTACAATTATGGGAGTACCTCATACTATTACAACTGACAATGCTCCTGCTTATGTGAGCCCTTGTTTTCAGGCTGTTCTTTCTAAATGGAATATAAAACATGTAACTGGTATACCATATAATCCCCAAGGACAGGCTATAATTGAACAATTGCATCATACTTTAAAACTTTAGATTCAAAAATTTTAAAAGGGGGGAACTTTATCCCTTGCTTGTACAATAATTTTATCATGTGATGCAACCACAGATACTTTTGCAGTTAGCATTGCATGTTTTAAATCATAAGAGTATATTTCAGGGACAGGTCACAACTGCAGCTGAGTGACACTATCAGGAAGAGGGTAAGGTGTCTTTGACACATATTCCCATTTTTTACAAAGACATTATTCAGGGAAGTTGGAAACCAGGGAAGTTAGTCATGAAGGGAGTAAGGTATGCTTGTATTGTTACAGAAGATGGCCAAATGACCTGGATCCCCCTCCAGCTCAATTGCCTTCCACTACCTGGGGTCAAATAAAGGCCTTCTCTGGTAAGGCTACCACTGTGCTTTGCACTGCTCACGGGTCTCTAACTCCTGAAAATTCTTTTCTGGCTGTTTTGGCACTTCTTGCATGTGCCACAGAGGTAAGTGCCTTGCCTTTTCAATATTGGGGTATGTCCCACATCCTGCTTTGTTCCAGTTGCTGGACTGGATTGATGTTGTGCCTCCTGTTACCTTTAATGATACTTTGTTTCCAGCTCTGTGGGGTCAAGGTTGGCCTCGATTCCCAGCCAAGGAAGGAATGAATTATTCTTTTCAACTAGGACTTGATACTTTACCAATTTGTTTCAGTAACAATAAATCTTTATGTTTTAAAAGAGGAACAGATATGGCTGACATTCTGGCATCTGTTGATGGGGAAACAGATTCACCTCTCACAACTCATTGTCCCCTCTGTGGACATGTCACTCAGCTTCACTGAGAGCCCTAATTCCCCTGAAATACCTTTGTGTGCTGTGTTTTCTTATCAAAAGTTAGGAAATTTTTCTGAAGACATTTGTCAACCATATTTAAATGTTACAGAGTATACAAAAATGATATATGGGATTGGCAGCTTTGTCACTCATCTACAGCTAAAGAGTATGGAAAAGGATCTTCTCAATTTATAGATTGGAGTGTTAGAGGTATGTTTGCTAGTAATTGTTCAGAAGATCAAGGGATAGAGTTTTGTAATCCTGCTTTTATAAACTACACTTGTACTGATTCTACTTTTTCTAAAAAATGTAAAAACTCTCAATTGATGCACTGGTGGGAAGCTGGGTTTTCTACCCCATGACCTCAAATTGAGTTGTTCAATAATATTATGGGTCCTATTCAAGAAAATTTGTGGAGAATTATGGCACTTACTGCACCATCGCAGATATAGCATGGAAATTTCTCAGGAACCAGTAAATCTGATTCCAAATATGATTTGTGGTTAATGGGTCAGCACTACCTGCATGGATGTTTACCTAATCCTTACATGTTTGCTATAGGAGATATTTCTTTTGATTGGGAACTCCGCATTGTATATTGTTATAGCTGTAAATTATACATTTGCATGAATCATACTATGTTTTACCCAGATTTTGATAGTCTACTGATTTTAACCCCCACATGTTTTTAAGGATAATACTTCGGAAAATGGGAATACCAGAGCACCTAATTGTACTCATGAGAAATCTGTAAGTGAACCAGGAGGCAGTTGTTCAAATAGAACAAGGAAACACTGCCTGGTTTAAAGTTGAGAAAGGTGTGCATCAGGGCTGTATACTTTCACCAGACCTCTTCAATTTATACACTGAGCAAATAATCCAAGAAGCTGGGCTTTATGAGTAAGAATGTGGCATCAGGATTGGGGGAAGATTCATTAACAATCTGCGTTATGCAGATGACACAACTCTGCTTGCTGAAAGTGAAGAGGATTTAAAACATTTGCTGATGAAGATCAAAGATCATAGCCTTCAATATGGGTTACAACTAAACATCAACAAAACAAAAATCATTGCAACTGGGTCAGTACACAACTACCCACTAAATGGAGAAAAGATTAAGGTTGTCCAAGATTTCGCTTTGCTTCGCTCTATAATCAATACCTGTGGAAGTAGCAGTCAAGAAATCAAAAGAGGCATTGCTCTAGGACAAGTTGTGGCAAAAGATCTCTTTAGAGTATTGAAAAGCAAACATGTCACATTGAAGAAGAAGGTGCGTCTGACTCATGCCATGGTATTTTCAGTCACATCATATGGTTGTGAAAGCTGCACATTAAATAAGGGAGATAGGAGAATTGATGCTTTTGAATTGTGGTGCTGGAGACGTCTATTGAATATACCATGGACTGCCAAAAGAACCAACAAATCTGTCCTAGAAGTGCAACAGAGTGCTCCTTGGAAGCAAGAATGGTCAGACTGCATCTTACATATTTCAGACATGTAGTAAGGAGAGATCAATCCCTAGAGAAAGACATCATGTTCAGGAGAGTGGCAGGTCAATGCAAAAGAAGAAAACCCTCCACCAGATGGATTGACAGAGTGTCTGCAACAGTGGGCTTAAACATAAATAAGATGGTTTGCCTGGCACAGAATCGGCAAGTGTTTCCATCTGCTGTACATAGGGTCACTATGAGTCGGACTTGACTCGATGGCACCTAACAACAACAACAACAACTGATTTTAAGGTCCCAAACCCATATCTGGCTGCCAGTTAATCTTCAACAGCCTTGGCAAGCATCACCTACTGAAGGACTTTTGGTAAGAATCCTGCAAAAAATGACTAAACAAGTTTGACGTTTGTTGCAGCTTTAGTATTAACTATTTTGGGACTGATTGCTGTGGCTATGTCTGCTGCTGTTGCTGGAATAACACTTGATAAATCCATTCAAACACAACATTTCATCAAAGAGTGACATAAGGGCGTTCATGACTTATGGACATATCAAATGCATGTTATGGAGGACTTACAAAATCAAATAGCTTTGATACAAGTTGATGTTCAATGGCTGGGGGAAAGGATTATCCAAATACAAAAACATTTGTTATTAAAATGTGATTGGAATTCTACACAAATATGTATTACTCCTCACAGGTATAATGAAACATTGTACAACTAGACACAAATTCATTATTATCTAAAGGATATACAAACCAATATTTCATTGGATGTAGCTCAGTTAGAAAAAGAGGTTTTTGACATATTTGCATCTGCTGTTAGTCCTGAAAGGGAAATTGAATCTTTGGCTGACTATAGTGTAAAACAATTAGAGGGATTAGATCTAAAAGCACTAACACAAAGCTTAATGCACAGCATTGGAAATAGCTCAGCTGTGCTTATTCTTGTGCTTGTTCTGTTCATAATACTTTATTTCCTTTTTAAAGAGAAACAAAGACCTACAGCTACTAAAAGATGAGCTATGGCAGTCATAGCTGATTTGTATCAATGGGTTAAAATTAAAAAAGGGGAAAATATGGAAGGTTAGCCAGGGCCTGCTGGTGAGGCTTTTCATGTGTAACTTGAAGAGCTTTACAGAGGCACAGAAAGCTGTGGCCCAAGGGAATGAAAAACTGTTCCCAAGGCTTCTTGTTCTCATGATAAGGCCAATAACCACAGTGAAGTCCATGTTGACTTCCCTATCTGTTTATTAAGCTTCAGGAGACACCTGTGCTGTGTGTCCTTGGATGGCATGGGAATGCTGAGAAAAAGGTTTTGTTTCTCTACTTCAAGTACTTTGATAAGCTGTGGACAGAAACTAAGTTCTCTTTAAACAAATATCTTAGAGTGCTTGGAAAGTTCTTTTTAGGTGAAAACAACGTGTACAAAACTGCAGCATGAAGTTAATAAACATCTTACTCTCTTGTAAGATCCCCCGTGTCCCGCTTTCTTTCTCGTCAGCCCCTCAACTCTGCTGTGCAGGACACGACAAAAGCAACATGTATCTATCTCCTCATTTATGGGAATTGGCTCAGTTAGTAGAGTGCTGCTCCATGTTCTCTAAGACCCTGGGTTTGATCCCTCACATTGCAAAAATGGGAGAAGGATGTGTCAATCCACTCCCAAAGCAATCCCCAATCAGCCATTGAAAATGCTCTGAATAGCAGAGAAGAACTGACAGTGTTGGAGAGTGTTTTGTTTTGTTGTATATTGGGTCGCTATGAGTTGGACCTGATTTAACAGCACAGAACAACAAGAATTCTGCATTTATCACTTCTTTATTTTGAAAAATTTCAGCATCCTTCCATCTAGCTTTCTGAAATGTACAGTATATTATTTTCATCTATAGTCATCCTGGTCTGGGATTTAGCTCAGCTAGTAGAGCACTGCTCTGCAGTTTCTCAGGTCCCCAGTTTGATTCCCAGTACTGCAAAAAATGGAAGAAGGACATGGTAATCCACTCCCGAGGCAATCTCAAAACAATCAGCCATTGAAAGCCCTGTGAGGGTCGCTATGAGTCAGGCACAACTCGAGGGCACCTAATAACAACAATAGTAATCCTACTGTGTAATAGCACACCAGAACTCCTTCATTCTAACTGTACTGTAGTACTCATTCATCAATTCCTCATCCCTCTCACCATTTCCTATTCTCCTCAGACTTGTAAACTCCATTCTACACTCGACTTCTACCAGATCAAACATCAGTGTTACATTGATACGCAACCACAATCCTGTTCAGGAAAGCTACTTGAGCACTGAACAGTTCAAGTGTCAAGTGCTTTTTTCCCTACGAGAAATAATGTAAATGTAATTATTAGTTCCTGAGCCATACTGAATGGCTAATTCATACATACATATGTCACTCACATGCTTAGCAATAAATTCTTATTAAAGTTCAGGAGTTCTGTTTTCCTCTTTTGGTTGCTTTTAGTGCTAGAATGTTTCTTGAGCACCATGATGGCAGTATATTATGCAACATATATACATATGGGTGTGTTTGTGTGTAGATATATATACACTATGTTGTTGTTGCTGTTGTTAGGTGCCATTGAGTCAGTGTCCGACTCATAGCAACCCTATGTACAACAGACCAAACACTATTGTTAGTGCTTCTCTGCTGTTCATAGAGTTTTCAATGGCGAGTT
>VMDO01035338.1:0-16169 GCA_007922755.1 Pedetes capensis | reverse complement strand
ATATATATATATATATATATATATATATATATATCAGAAATTATCCCCAGTACCTTCTCAGATCACAATGGAATAAAACTAGAATTCAAAAGCAAGAACAATTCCAGAAATGTTACAAATTCATGGAGATTAAACAATACACTGATGAATGATCACTGGGTCATTGGAAAAATCAGAGAGGAAATTTAAAAAATTCTGCAATGAAATGAGGATGAAAAACATCCTACAAAAATTTATGGCATACAGCAAAGGCAGTTCTAAAAGGGAAGTTCATGGCCATGAGCACGTTCATCAATAAGTAGTGAAGGCCCAATTAAATAACTTAATGATACATCTTAAAGCACTCGAAGGCCAACTACAAGCCAACTCAGAAAGGAGCACTCAGACAGAAATTATTAAGATCAAGGCTGAGGTTGTTGTTGTTGTTGTTAGGTGCCGTTGAGTCGGTATCCAACTCATAGCAACCCTCATAGGGTTTTCAATGGCTGACTGTTTCCGAATTGCCTTGGGAGTGGATTGCCACGCCCTTCTCCCAGTTTTGCAGTGCTGGGGATTGAACTCGGGACCTCAGAGACTGCAGTGCAGCGCTCTACCAACTGAGCTAAATCCCAGCCCCCAAGGCTGAGGTTAGCCAATTAGAAATGAAAAAGGCAATTCAAAGTAATAATGAAACTAAGAATTGATTCTTCAAAAAGATTAATAAAATAGACACCTCTCTAGCCAGTCTCACCAAAAGAAATAAAGAAAAGGTGCAAATTTTAAAAATTAGAGATGAGAATAGGGTCATAATTATTGATACCAATGAAATCCAAAAGATCACCAGGAAATATTTTGAAAAATTGTACTCCCAAAGAACTGAAAATACAGAAGAAATGGATAAGTTTGTTAACACATATGAATTACCAAAACTAACCTTGTAGGACATAAACAATTTAATTTACTACATTCATTGAAATAGATACAGTAATAAAAAATCTCCCAACAAAGAAAAGCCCAGGTCCTGACAGGGTCACAGCAGAATTCCCCCCACCCTTTTTTTGTGGTATTGAGGGGTGAACCCAGGTCCTTGCGTTTGTATGTTTTGCAAGTGCTATACCACTCAGCTGCATCCTCAGTCCATTTTTTTAAACTTTTTGTTTTTGAGACAGGGTCTCGCTAAATTATGCAGACTGCCTCTGGTCTCAAACTTGCAATCCTCCTGCCTCCCGAGTCGCTGGGATTACAAGTGTGTGCCAGCCAGGCACACAGCAGAATTCTATCAAACGTTCAAAGAAGAATTAAAACAACAACTCCTCAAACTATTTCATAAAAAATAAAAGGAAGGGACACTTCTAAACTCATTCTACAAAGCCAGTTTCACCTTGATACCAAAACTGGGCAAGGACACTTGAAAGGGAGAAAACTATAGACCAAGTTCCCTGACGAACATGGACACAAAAATTCTCAATAAAATTCTGGCAAACTGAATTTAGCAACACATAAAACAGATCATACACCATGATCAAGTGGGCTTCATATCCACAGCTGATTCAACATATGAAGATCAATGTAATTCAATATATCAAGAGACTTGCAGACAGAAATCACATGATCATCTCAATTGATGCTGAGAAAGCCTTTGACAAAGGCTTTTATCTTTTCATGATAAAAGTCCTAGGCACAATAAGAAAATACCTGATCATCTATGACAAACCTACAGCCAATATCATATTAAATGGGGAAAATTTGAAACCATTCCCTCTAAGATCATGAAGAACACAAGGATGTCTACTCTCTCCTCTCATTGAATATTGTGAATGAAGTCCTAGCCAGAGTAATCATGCAAGGGAAAGAAATCAAAGGGATACACATAGGTAAAGAAGAGGTCAAATTATCCTTATTGGTGAGTGACATGATCCTTTACCTAAAGGATCCTAAAAATTCCTGTAGAGAAGTCTTAGAGCTAATTAACTCATTCAGCAAAAGTAGCAGAATACAAAATTAACACTCAAAAATCAGTAGCCTTTCTTTACACTAGAAGTGAATAGGAAGAAAAGGAAATTAAGGCAACAATCCCATTCACAATAGCCCATCAAACAATTAAATGTTTAGGAATCAATCTAACCAAAGACCCTGAAGATCTCTACAAGGAAAACTTCAAAACGCTAAAGAAAAATTGCAGAGGATGCCAAACATGAAAGGATCTTCCCTGCTCATGGATTGGGAGAATCAGTGTTGTAAATACGGCTATATTACCAAAAGTAATTTACAGATTTAACGTAATCCTCACTAAAACTCCAATGACAGACTTTGCAGAAATAGAAAAAGTAATCCTAAAATTCATATGGAAACACAAAAGACTGTGTATATCTAAAACAATCTTAAGCTGCAAAAATAGTGTAGTCAGGATTACAAAACCTGACCTCAAACTATACTACAAGGCTATAAAGATAAACTCTGTACTAGCACAAACATAGGCTTGACGATCAATGGAACAGAATTGAAGACCCAGAGATACATCAATGGAACTTGAGCCACTGATTTTCGACAAAGAGGCTTAAGACATTCATTAGAGAAAAGATAGCTTCTTCAACAAATGGTGCTGGGAAAACTGGATATCCATTTACAGAACATTGAAAATAGACTTGCATCTCTCAATTTATATCAGAGTCAATTTAAAATGGTCAAGAGACCTCAACATAAAAATTGGAAACCTCAAAACTACTAAAAGAAAGGATAGGAAACATGCTCCAATACAAAGGTATAGGAAAGTATTTCCTTAGTAAGACTCCAATCACTCAGGAAATGGCACCAAGAATTGGCAAATGGGGATTACATGAAATTAAAAAGCTTCTGTACAGCAAAGAAAACAAGCAACAGAGTTAAGGGAGAGCTCACAGAATGGGAGAAAATCTTTGCATCCTATACACTTGACAGAGCACTAATTTCTAGAATATACAATGAACTTAAGAAAGCAAATTCCAAGACAACATAATAATCCAAAACATAAGTGGGCAGAGGAAATGAATAGACAGTTCTCAAATGAAAAAGTTTGAAGGGCCAAGAAACACATGAAAAAATCCTCAATATCCCTAGCCATTAGGAAAATACAAATCAAAACAACAATGAGATTCCATCTTACTCCAGTAAAAATGGCCAAGATCAAAAAACCAAATAATAAAAAATGCTGGCAAGGATGCGGAGAAAAAGGAACCTTTGTTGCCAGGCACGGTGGCACACACCTGTAATCCCAGCGGCTTGGGAGGCAGAGGCAGGAGGATTGCAAATTCGAGACCAGAGGCAGTCTACATAACCTAGTGAGACCCTGTCTCAAAAAGTCAAAAAAATGGGCTAGGGGAGCAGCTCAGTGGTCCAGCACTTGCAAAGCATGCAGGTGTGAGGCCCTGGGTTGAACCCCCAGTACTGGAAAAAAAAAAGGGACCCTTTTACACTGCTAGTGGCACTATACGTTGGTTCAACCATGTTGGAAATCAATGTGGAGATACCTTAGAAAACTAAGAGTAGAACTATCAAAAGACCTAGCTATACCACTCCTGGGAATATACCCAATGGGAGATAAATCATCATACCACAGTTGTTGTTGTTGTTATTGTTAGGTGCCATTGAGGCAGGTCAGACTCATAGCAACACTATGTACAATAGATGAAACACTACCTAACATTGTGCCATGCCTGGCTCTATTGTCAGTGCTTCTCTGCCATTCATAGGCTCTTTGATAGCTGATTGTCTTTGGGGAATGGGGTGCCAGGCTACCTAACATTGTGCCATGCCTGGCTCTATTGTCAGTGCTTCTCTGCCATTCATAGGCTTTTTGATAGCTGATTGTCTTTGGGGAATGGGGTGCCAGGTCCTTCTCCCAAGCCTACCACACTCGGTCTTTCTAAGTGGTTGCCCATCCAAGTATTAACCAGGCACAATCTTACATAGCTTCTGCAATCTGATGAGATTGGACACCAGTGGGTTATGGCTGCCATTCCACAAAGACACCTGCATTTCCATATTTAATGCAGCATTTTTCACAAATGCAAGGATATGGAACCAACTAAGATGGCCATTAACAGAGGAATGGATTAAAAAATTATGGTGTATATACACAATGGAAAATTACTCAGCAATAAAAAAGAATGAAATAATGTCATTTGCAGCAACATAGATGGAACTGGTGAATATCATCTTAAGCAAATGAATACAGGGCCCCAAAAGAAATACCATACATTCTTACCCTTATGTGGGAGCTATGTTATTGTTAGGTGCTATTACATCAGGTCCAACTCATAGAGACTCTCATAGAGTTTTCAATGGCTGATTGGGACCTCCTAACATGGAAAAAAATTCTAGTCTAGTTGAAGCCAATGGAGAACTAAAGGTCTTTATAGACCAGAATCTTAATCCTGGGAAAGGTGTGGTGTCTGGTGGCTGTCCACAGTGAACACATTTGGGAAGCAGCTCTTGTCAAAAACCTTTAGACAGTTCAATGTCAACATCACGGAGCAAGTGGTGATTGGTATGCCCCCAGGGACCTGTAACATCATACACAATCATGGTAGGAAGCTCACATACCCCCAACACTCACTTTGTGTCCCAGAACCAGCCGTCTGACTCTTCACGCTCTTATCCTGGTCTGCTGGGAAGCGCAACAGGAAAGGTGAGAAGTATGGCAAAAACCTGCGGTATTTTTCCATGAAGGTGTGCAAAAGGTGCAGAGGAAAGGGACCACCTCTTACAATGAGCTGGCAGATGAGTTCAGCACTGCTGATAACCACATCCTACCAAATGAGTCAGCTTAGGACCAGAAGAACATGTGGTGGCATGTCTATGATGCCTTACATGTGTTGATGGTCATGGCCACTGTCTCCAAGGAAAAGAGGCGATCCAGTGGATTGGCCTGCAACCAGTTCTGCTCAAGAATGTCAAAACTTAGAGGTGGGGAGGCAGCAGAGACTGGAGCGAATCAAGCAGAAGCAGGCCCAGCTCTAGGAGGTCATCCTGCAGCAAACTGCCTTCAAGAACTTAGTGCAGAGAAACTGCCAAGTGGAGCAGCAGGCCCGGTGGCCATCTCCACCGAACTCCATCATCTATTGGCTCTTCATCATTGTCAACATCAGCAGGAAGACCATCATTGACCACAGCATCTCCAATGACAAATCTGAGTACCTGTTTAACTTCAACAACATATTTGAAATCCATGACGATAAAGAAGTGCTCAAGCAGATGGCCAAGGCACGTGGGCTGGAATCGGGAAGCTGCTCTGCTGCAGACCTCAAAATTGGGAGGAATTTAATACCAAGAGCTCTGGAACCATACATGACAGACATGGCTCAGGGATCCATCATGGGGTGTTGCCACCACAGGTTCTATATCCAGTGGCACAAGGCTTCCTACTAGTGACTTGAGCAATGGTGCAAATGGAATGCTGGCCACAAGCCTGGGATGGGGGCTCCTGGGCAGTGATCCCTGTGTCCTGCATCAGGGAGGACAAGGAGGATGACGAGGACTTCGATAAGAACGAGGAGGATTGACTGGCTGACCAGCTGACTGTGGCTCGAAGACTCCACCGTTTCAGGTTTGGCTTTAGGAAAAGTGTTCAGAGAAGAGAAGCTTTTTAAATGTGGGGTTTTCTGTTTCCTTTTGGTCTACTCCCAAGAAGATTCTGGTAAGCTGTGGGATTTAGATGCACACTTCTGATAGGCACGGATGGTTCCTGTGGGTTTGTGACAGCTGCAGATGTGTTTCAATACTAGTATGCTGACACAGAGTCTGTGTTTACTTTTTAGGATGTTGTGTTTTCATTTTCTCTTTTCTTAAATTCAGAGTTCATTTTTGCCCCTCAACAGTTCTTGCTGGGTTTGCTGCACCCACATCACTGATGATAATAAAACACTCTCCTGGAGTGCACATCTAACTGAATGCTGTTTATTTGCAGTGTGGATAGCTGGTGGATAGCAAGATTCCAGGATGATTTGTTCAATCATGCAGTGTCCAAAGAACCAAGTAGATAACAAAACTCTACTTTTTATTTTTATTTTGTTATCTCCCTTTATTAGTAAATGATGATGGGGTACAGAGTAATACCGCATTGGCTTTTTCCATTATGCATTCTTTACATCACTTCTGGCAACACTTTCATCAATCCACAAGTTTTATGGAGCCTTCTGGCTGGTATTTAGTTAAACTCAAATGCACACTTCAGTTATATCCCCCTATTTTTCCAATGTACTCATGAAGTTGTGCTGTTTACATTGAGATCGTCCCCTTCGTCTTCATCCCTCCACATTGACTCTCCTCCCCATCCCACTTTCTGCAATCTTCACTTCCCTCTGCTGGTTCCCTCCCTCCTTCTTTCCACTCTTTATATTGTCCCTTCTTCACTAAGTTTAATTGTGCTTTTTCTATGTATCAATTTATGTATAGGATTTTTTCTTCCTTTAAGTAAGATTCAGCTCCCACATATGAATGAGAACATATGGTATTTCTCTTTTTGAGTTTGTATTTGTTCACTTAAGATGATGTTCTCCAGTTCCATCCATTTTGTTCCAAATGACATTATTTCAGTTTTTATTGCTGAGTAGTATTCCATTGTGTATATGTACCATAAATTTTTATCCATTCTTCTGTTGATGGGCACCTTGGTTGGTTCCATATCCTTGCTATTGTGAAGAGTGCTGCATTGAATATGGAGATGCAGGTGTCTCTGTGGTAGGATGACTCATCTCCCTTTGCATTTATTCCCACTAGTGGTATAGATGGGTCGTATGGCAGTTCTATTTTTAGTTTTCTAATGTATCTCCATATTGATTTCCAAAGTGGTTGAACCAACTTACAGTCCCACCAATAGTATAGGAGGGTTCCTTTTTCTCCACAACCTTCACCAACATTTGTTATTATTTGTTTTGTTGATCTTGGCCATTCTTACTGGAGTTAGCTGGAATCTCAGAGTTGTTTTGAATTGCATTTCCCTAATAGCTAGGGATATTGAGCATTTTTTCATGTGCTTCATAGTCTTACAAATTTCTTCATTTGAGAACTGTCTGTTCAGTTCCTTTGCCCACTTGTGTATTGGATTATTTGTTGTCTTGGGAGTTGCTTTCTTGAGTTCTTTGTAAATTCTAGAAATTAGTCCTCTGTTAGATGTGTAGGATGTGAAGATTTTCTCCTATTAGTGGGATCTTCCTTAACTCTATTGTTTCTTTTGCTGTACAGAAGCTTTTCAATTTCAAGCAATTCCACTCGTCTATTCTTGGTGCAATTTCCTGAGTAATTGGAGTCTTATTATTAAAGAAATGCTTTTCCCATGCCTATGTATTAGAGCGTGTTGACTATCTTTTCTTCTAGTAATTTTAAAGTTTATGGTTTTATGTTGAGGACTTTTATCCATTTTCAATTAACTCTCATTCACATTGAGAGGTGTGGGTCTGTTTTCATTTTTCTGTAGGTGGAAATCCAAGTTTCTCAGCACCATTTGTTGAAGAGGCTATTTTTTCTCCAATCTGCGTGCTTAGCTCCATTGTCAAAGATCAGGTGGCTATAGATGTGTTGATGCATCTCTGGGTCCTCAATTCTGTTCCACTGGTCTTCAGGTCTATTTTTGTGCCAGTACCAAGCTGTTTTTGCTACTATAGCCCTGTAGTATTGTGTAAAATCAGGGAATGTGATCTTGTCTGCATTAGTTTTGCAGTTTAAGATTGTTTGGCTATATGTGGTCTTTTGTGTTTCCATATGAATTTTTGGATTATTATTATTTTTTTTTATATAGGGTCTCACTAAATTACACAGACTGCCTCTGGTTTCAAACTTGTGATCCTCCTGCCTCCTCCTCCCAAGTCACTGGGATTATAGATGTGTGTCACCATACCGGGCTTGGATTATTTTTTCTATTTCTGCAAAGTCTGTCATTGGAATTTTAATGGGGATTGCATTAAATCTGTAAATTGCTTTTGGTAGTATAGCCATTTTTACAATATTGATTCTCCCAGTCTATGAGCAGGGGAGGTCTTTCCATCTTCTAGTACCCTCTGTGACTTCTTTCTTCAATAAAACTCTACTTTTTAAACATTGTTATTATTTTTAGGTGCTGTCAAGTCAGTGTCCAACTCACAGTGACCCTATGTACAACAGACAAGACACTATTCTTGTGCCTCTCTGCTGTCATAGGGTTTTCAATGACTGATTGTTTTGGGGGAGTGGGCTGCCAGGTCCTTCTCCCAAGCCTACAACACCTGGTGTTCCCAGGCAGTCTCCCATCCAAGTACTAATCAGGTCTGACCTTGCTTAGCTTCCAAGATCAGATGGGATCAGATGCCACAGTGCTATGGCTGCAGGCTTTTAAACATTATGTGCCATACATTTTATGACAACTTTATTTTTCTTAAATTATATTGACTGTTATGATCCCATCAAGTTTGTACAATTTTTCTCTCTATAGTAGCAATAAATTTCAAAGTATTATTTTTTGTTCTTTTGTTTTTGTTTTGTTTGGTAAACACTTACTGCCATGCTGACACAGCTGTGGAAACTGGAAGGTTTATTGCTTATGGTAAAATTTTCCTGATTTCTTTCAGGCAATCTTTGGAAACTTTTTGTTATATAATTGTTTACATACTTATAAGTCTATCATCTAAACACATGTACAGAAACAAATGTTGTATTTGTTTCACGAGCATCTTCCTGTAATATATTATAAAGTTGAAATTAAACACAGAGAATGTTTTAATAGTTTAAGTCAAAATTTGTCAATCATTTTAATAGTCCTTTTTTATAAAAAGAAAAAGGAATTTAAGTACAAGCAGTAGTCTCTTAAAATTTATTCGCAAAAACCCATTAACTGCACAGTTGCTGTTAGCTGCCTGTTCTAAAACAATAGTCTTTTTATTGAAACACAAACTTTTCTGTAATACTTTATGGAATATAAAAAGACTTTACTTGTTTGACTTGTTTAACCTTGCACTGTTAGTTTTTGTCAATAAAATGTGCATGGGCATTTTAAATAAAAAAAGAAAAGAAAAGAAAGGAAGGTAAAAGAAAGGAAGGAAGGAGAAAGAAAAAAGAAAGAAAAAAGGAAGGAAGGAAAGAAGGAAGGAAGAAGGAAGGAAAGGAAAGGACACAAAAAGAGAAGAGAAAAGAAAGGAAGGAAGGAAGGAAAGAAGACAAGAACGGAAAGAAGAAAAGGAAAGAAGGAAAAGAAAAAGAAAGAAAAAGAAGAGGAAGGAGGAGGAGGAAGGAGGAGGAGGAGGAGAAGGAAGGAGGAGGAGGAGAATGAAAAAAAGAAAGAAAGAAATACTAGAGAGGATATTCCCATGTGTTTATCAGTTTGTCATGGTGTAGAACCTTGCATGTTGCTGTGAGGCTGGAAGCTATGCCACTGGTATTTCAGATACCAGCAGGGCTACCACAGTCAACAAGTTTTAGCTGAGCTTCTAGACTAAGACAGACTGGGGAAAAGAACCGTATAGTCTATCTTGAAACAACTGGTCATTGAAAACCTGACGAATACCAGAGAAACACTGTCAAATATAGTGCCAGAAAATGAGCCCCCTAGGCTGAAAAGCATTCAAGAAACAACTCAAAGTAGAGTTGACCTTAATGATCAGAATGGAGTAAAGTCCCTGGGACCTCCATTTGCTGATGTGGCATGACTCAAAATGAGAAGAAACACAGTGGCTGCAACAATGGGCTCAAACACAAAAAGATCATGTGCATGGCACAATGTTGGGGACTATTTCATTCTGCTGTACTCAGAGTCAGATCTCACTCAACAGCACCCAACAACAACAAAGCAAGAATATGGAGAAATGAGAACTCTTACATATTGTTGGCGAGAATGTAAATTAGTAAAGCCATTATTGAAAACAGCACAGAGATTCCTTAAAAAACTAAAAATCAAGCTATTATATGATCCAGAAATTCTACTATTGGGCATATACCCAGAGGAGATCAAATTGTTATACTAAAAAGATACTTGCACCCCTCATGTTTATTGTAGCACTATTCACTATAGTCAAAATAGAAAGATAATCCAGATGTGATTTAGCAGATGAATGAAGAAAATGTGGTATATTTGCATAACGGTATAATACTCAGCCACTCAAAAGAATGAAATCCTGTCATTTGCAGCAATATGGATGGAGCTAGAGAACATTATGTTGAATGAAACCAGACATAAAAAGATCAATATCATACATTCTCACTCAGTATGAAAACCAATAAATCAACCTTGTAAAAATATAGAATGGAATAGTGGACACTAGAGATGGGGAAGAGGAAGAGAGATAAGGGGTAGAAAGAAATTAAGAAGGAGTTTTAGGGCCTGGGAACAGACCTGAGGAGAGAGAGGGAAGGAGGAAGTGAGGTCCTGGGTAGCAGGAGGATGGATGAACATGATCAATGAACAACATATGCACTTATAAAAATATCACAGTGAGCCCCACTAATCTGTATGATTAATAAGTGTTAATAAAAATGAAAATTTAAATAAACAACCAAGAGGGAAAAACCAGAGAAGCAGTATCCATTGCAGTATGCTATTTGAGGGAGATTTGTATCTAGTTGGCTCTTCTACATATTACATTGTCACGATTATAGCCACAATTAAACACACATTTAATTACGATGAATTTTAATAAAGTACTTCTCCTTGCCAGTGGATAGAATTTGTATGCATCAGCACATGGCTGTTTGCTTAAGCTTGATTTCTTGCAAACTATGCTTTTGTACTGCTGAAAGACAGCTATATGATGGAAGATGATTTGAAACTGCTTTTAGGCTTTCAAAAACACAGAGGAAGGCAAATTTCAGCTTCTGAATGAATACTGACATATGCACTTATTTTCATCTACAAAGAATTTCCCAGCCTGTGTATCTGTGACAATTTTTCATTCTGTTTAGGAAATAACAAAGCTGAATAGGGCAGAGTGCTAGAAAGTCAATATAGAGGGAATTTTTAAAATTTATACAAGAAGTATTGCAGGCATGGTGGCACTGCCTGCAATCTCAGTACTTGGGAACTTGAGGCAGGAAGATTCCAAGTTCGAGACCAGCCTGGGCTACACAGTGAGAGCCTGTCTTTCTTTCTTTTATCTTTTTTTCTTTTTCCTTTCTTTCTTTCTTTTTTTTTTTTTTTTTTTTTGGCAGTACTGGGGGTTGAACTCAGGGCCTTGCGCTTGCATGCTTTGCAAGTGCTGTACCACTGAGCTGCACCCTCAGCCCATCTTTTTAAATTTTTTTTGAGACAAGATCTCGCCAAGTTATGCAGACTGCCTCTGGTCTTGAACTTGTGATCCTCCTGCCTCTGCTTTCCGAGTCCTGGGATTACAGGCATGTGCCACTGCACCCAGCTCAAGCCTCAGTAAATAAAAATTTACTATCTCAGTAAATAAAAAATTATACGAGAAATTCAAAGAGAAGCAACTGTTTACTAGCTTTTCTAATTAAAAAAATGTAAAAACTTGTCTAATTAGTTCCATACTATGTAATATGTGAGGCCCATAGCACAGATAGGGATGTAGACAGCAAAAGTCCTAGATGGTGAACGCTTACCTTAACAGCGACATCATGCTCTTGGTAACAACCCACGATAAAGGTAACACACAGATGTTTCCAAAGCACTGCTACGGCAAACACCTGTGATGTGCTATGATGGGAAATTTTCTTTAGCTGACATAGGTGGAAATGATGTGGCTGCCACAGCAAACAAGTATGGAAGAGAGAAGTCAAAATAACTATCAAAACTAGGCACAAGCCAGGTGCAGTGGCACATCACTGTAATCTCCGCAATCTGGGAGGTGGAGCCAGGAGGAGCACAAACAAGTTCAAGGCCAGAACCAGTCTGTATAATTTAGAGAGACCCTGTCTCAAGGTAAAAAATTTAAAATGGGCTGAGGGAGCAGCTCAGTGGTACAGCACTTGCAAAATATACGCTAGGCTCTGGGTTCAGCGCCCCACTATTGCCAAAAAACAAACAAAGAAACAAACAAAGAACTTCAGGCACAGGAGGCCCTTCTTCTGGATAAGCTCTTTCAGGAAACTTAAAAGTTAAAGCATCAAAATCAAGAGTAAAAATTGTTCCTCCCTCTCAGAACTACAGTTGTAGGGAAGAAAGCAAGAGGAAGGAATGAAGATTTGTAACGTCTTTTTAAAAGCCATTCTAAATTTTTAAATCTCTGTTTTCCAGCCACAGAGCAAGACGTGATTTTTCCTTGGGAATGCGCCTGAATTAAGGCTAGCAGCTGGTCTGGTTTGCAAGGTGTTGAGTGCTTCTGGAGGCAAGGGATTGTCAGGGGTAAAACCTGGAAAATCCTGAGCAAATCAGAATGCTTGGTCATTATATTATTTTTGTTTTGTTTTATTCTGTTTTGTTTTGTTTCAGTAGTTGGAAGTTGAACCCAAAGCCATGTGCATGGTAGGCAAGAGCTGCACCCCTAGCATCTTTTTTATTTTGAGGCAGGGTCTCACTAAATTGCACAGGCTGCCTCTGGACTTGAACTCATGATCTTCCTGCTTCAACTTTCCAAGTGGCTGGACAGTTACTCTAGTTTTTACTAGAGAAGATACAGTGGTTTTCAGGTCCTACACAGAAGGATGGAACAAATTTCATTTACTTAAGTTTTTTGGGGGAGGGAAGACGTAAACAGCGTCTGGGTAAGTCTTCCTTAAAGACTCTGAAATACATATTACTTCTAGTTTAGAGGGGTTAATCTCATTTAAATCAATATATCTTGTCTACTATTTTTATCTAAGAAGTTAATATTGAATATTTTTAATAAAAAATTTATAAACCTTAGAAACTAATTATGCAGTTTAATTTTAACTTTTTAAAAGTTGGTTTATTACTGAATGTTAGCTAGACAGGGGATCAAATAAATATATGCAAGCTCTCATGGTATATGCTTTGCTTTACATTTATTTGTTGTACACAGATAAAACCTCATGTAGGGCATCTTTCTTATTTTTAAGTGGCAAAAAGAAATAGTAGGGTTCAGTACACCTTTGTTATTTTGCTATTGAAATATAGAGACCTTGAACCTGCTACCATTTAGCAGGAATGGTTTGCAAATACTATTCAGTAAAATAAAATGGCTGAATGGAACAACATGCAATGCTATTATAAAATAACCATGCTTCCTTCAGGTCAAAATTACATTTTTTAAAATTATTAAAGCTTTTGAGATCTTGGGTACTTAACTCACTATCAACCAGTGATAGCAAACTAGCCTGTCAGTTAAGGGCTTTATTAAAGATCTAGGAAGGAGGTCTTATAGGAATAAAGGGTAAAGGACAAAGGACCAATATTATGAGGCTCTAGCAGGTGGTCTCAGGTAGTTTCCACTTCAGCGAGCTAAACAGGAAAGACAGTAAGAGTTCTTGCTACTAACTGGTGGGGGTAACATGAAGGTAATGTCATTTTATACTTTGATCCCTTCTAGTTCATCTTATTTGTGACATTCATTATACATCCAAACATGTTTTCCTCTCCATGTCCTTTCATTCTGTCCATTCTTATTCTTCAAACACTGTAACACCACCTGCCAGTGTTATTGTCTGCAGAAAAGGCACCTAGTGTTTTTGTGAAGTTCATATCAATCAGATATGTTACATCATAGCACTGGTGGGAAAGAACCATGTTGAACTCTCTATGCCTAAGCTGGGTGCCTGGAATCCCTGGTAAAGGGGTAGTGTCCTGTGAACCAAGAGAAACTGGATCCCATGCGGCTTTGTTTCATGAAGGGAACACAGGAAATAGATTATTCCTTTCTTCAAAAGTAGTGTTAGGAATTCAGCAATGGACAACTAGGGGCTCTATGACAATGAATGTACTAGTGGTGAAAGCACTTCCAACAGATGAATCCACATGATTCTAAATAATTTGAATAAAAGTACTGGGAAAGGGCAGTGGAAAATCACTACTGTGCCAGCAATATGATCAGATACTGAGCACTACCACTCCTTCACTCTCTTCAGAGTTCTTGTGTTTAACAGAATGGATATAGTCCATTTGGCACTAGGAAATAAAGCAGGATAGACCAGAACTACTATAGTTACTATAATGTTAGAGGTTTTTAAGACTCTTCCAAGGAGATGAATTCCCCTCTTGCAGAAAGAGTGATCAATGTCATTTTACACACACAAAAAGCCATTACGCAGCTCAAAGAGCCACAGGGTCAGCTTGTGGTAACACAAACCAGTTTGTAACTAAGGAGGATTAAAGGATTACATTTCATTTATATATTCAATTGTCTGCCTATCTGCTTTTCTCATTGTGCATTATGCAGCTCTTATTACCATAGTACTAGGGCAATTTGAACTTAGCCTTCTTCAAGATGCTATTCTCAAGTTCTTTGAAAAGGAAAAGGACACCAATATCTAGAAGAGGCCAAATGAAATCTAAAAATGTTGTGTATAGATGTATACTGGTAAAACAAAACCAGGCTGGTCATATAAAAAAGAATGTAGGAGATGGCTTGTGGGTCCTAGCCCCATAGGCTCCTTTTCTGCCTGTATTCCAGGAGCCCATCCTCCCCCTCATCTTTCCAACTATGTTGTTGTCATCGTTGTTGTTATTGTTGTTGTTGTTGTTGTTGTTGTTCAGTGCCATTGAGTTGGTCCGACTGCAGATTAAATATGGCCACTAATTCTCTAACTCTCCCTGCATTTAGATGGAGGGTTTTGTCTCCTTGGATCTGGGATGCTTCTGTGACACTTTTGATAAGCAGAATGCTGTGGAAGTGATTCTGTGCTGGTATTAAAGATGAGGCCTTAAGAGATTGGAATGCTTGTTCCTGGAGCCCTGGGAGCTATGATGTAAGAAGCCTGTATCTCTGAGGAAGAGACCCCATGGTTAAGGGCCTGAGACCACCTGGAGAGACAGAGCAGCTGGTTGGGTCCAGCCTTTTAGCCAGCCCTGCTTAGGGCTAAATAACTGTTGTTTAAAGTCACTTAAGTTTAGGGTATTTAATTGCATAGTAACAGATAGCGCCACCTTGTCCTAGAACAAAGGTGGCAACTTGATTTAGTTTGTTAAGTTAGGACCACCTCCTGCATCTACTAAGCTTGACTGGAACACAGGCACTCCCGTTGTTTCCATAATGTCTCCAGCTACTCAAAGGCAGAATTGAGTGATTTTGCAAAGGGGACTATGTGGTTCATAAAGCATAAAATATTTAGCAAAAAGGTTTACTGATCTCTCTCCTAGAAAAAGCCTTACCCATGAAACCCACTATTCTCTCTCTAGGAGAGTATGTAATAACTAACCTACTGCTATTCACCATCTAAACTCTTACTAGACTAAGTTGCAAAGATCTTATGCTGACTTTGGCCAAGGCATATGACCTTTGGAAAGCCAGCAGTTCACTTCTCTTGGTCTCAATTCCTTCATTTGTAAAATGAAGAGGTTGGACTGGGTCAGTTTTTCCCTTGAAATGCCCCATGAAATATGAGACCCATAGGATGCTGTGTGGAAAAACATCTGTAGTCAGAGCACAGGGAAAGCACTGCATGCCGCCTATCCTATTGGAAATACAGAATGAGCATTAGACATAATCAGGGTTCTGCAGTAAAGAAACAAGACTACCTCTGTGTATATCAGTGTTTGCACAAACGTTTTTTGGTTTCAGGGCTCCTTTTCCTTTTTTTTTTTTTTAGAAATTTTTAATGTACATCATAATGTGATTCATTTTGACATGCTTTTCATTGTGACATTTTCATATATGCAATTTAATAAACATTATTCATATAGGTTACCCCTTACCCTCCTCTATGTTTCCCCCTCTCCCCCCTTCCCATCTAAGTTTCCAATCCAAGTTTTCTCTATCTTTTACTGTGTAGTATTTTTCTATATGTCCTTGGGTTCCATTTCTGTTTAAGATAGAAACTTTTCCTGTAGTGGTCTTTGTTTCTATCTTGTTAGAAAAATTACATGAGATTTCTAGTCCATTTATATTGACCTCATTCTTATCTTTCCTCCCCCTTTTTATTATGGTCTGACCTTTGAGTAGGATTTTTCCTTCTTGTAATTTTGAGTCAGCTCCCTCATATGAGTGAGAACATGTGTTGTTTCTCTTTCTGATCTTGTGTTTGTTCACTTAAAATAATTTTCTCTAATTCCATCCATTTTGCTGCAAATGACCCTATTTCATTTTTCTTGATTGCTGAATAGTATTCCATTGTGTATATATACC
>VMDO01035337.1:0-16167 GCA_007922755.1 Pedetes capensis | reverse complement strand
ATGGTTTTATACATTTCCATGGAAATGTATCAATATAGACCACATTTTTGGTTACAGCATTGGAGGTTTGATTCTCATGTGGTGATGTTGAGATAGTAGAACTTTTAAAAGGTGATTCCTATTGACAAGTGATTAGGTCTTTAGGGCACTACTCTCTGAAGAGAGTGGGGTAGTTTTGTGGACCCCAGTTGGTTCTCACAAGATTGAGTTATTATACAAAAGTGAATCTGACCCCTTCCCACTCTCTAGCTTTTTGTCTTGCCTTGTGATCTCTCTCTCTCTCTTTCACATGTACTTCTATTGTGACACCATTTATCATGACCTGATATATTTGTTGTGATGTGATGGGACCTCACCAGAGGCCAAAATTAGCACGGCTGCTCAATTCAGCCTCCAAAGCAGTGGACTAAATAAACCTCTTTTGTTTATAAGTACCAAGTCTTAGGTAGTTTGTTAACAATGGAAAACTGACTAATACAGTTACCATTATATCTTTAGCTAGAAATGGAACTTTTGATAGCAGACTTCCACCTTATTTGATTGCCAAGTACCCTTCTTAACCTAGATTTTCATTTCATCTCACTAAGACCTTCTAGTTTGCTGTTGTAAAAGCTTATCTTAAAGGCAGGGTAAGGGAGATACATGTCACCCAACTAACAAGAAGGGCCTGGGGAAATAATGGCATCTCTCTTCAGTGATTTTCCTTGGGCTTTTCCTCTTTCAGGTAATTCTTTGAAAAATAAAGCATAACATATATACATATTATAATATTCTTTGAACAAATAAGCTTCTCACAACTGTAATTTAAATTGAAGTTTAAAAGCTACAAATATATCCTGAAATCAGAAAAAGTAAATTCATTCTGATATGAAATGTTGAAGCTTTAAAATCACGTTTTAGCTTCCTTTTTCTTAAATGACTGATTGATTAATACTGGTACTTGAGTAGAACATAAATTAAATACCTAATTCAGGAGGAAGAGCTACTCCTGAGAAACAGAATTATGAGCTCATCTTGCATTATGAAAGCCAAGAGAAAATGACTCCATACAAAGAAAGCCTGACCTATGTTGCCAGTCTGTTGTGTATATTATTAATGTCATGAAGCCATTGTCCTCTAGAGGATAACATTTGGTTGCTATTTGCATCATTATTATTTAGCCTTTATATAGCACATCCATCTTTTATTGGGTTTAAAAAGTCAATTGTAATCTAAGGTTTTTCCAGGGCCCCCTTCTTCTTTATTTTTGAATTCAGCAAAGACATTTATTTGATTTTCTGTACTCTGATAGATTCCATGCTCTGAAAGGTACTCTGGACACTAAAGATACTTCAAGGATGCATGTCTTTTGGGGGCATTCTGATTTATATGCTGAAAACATTTAATATGCATGCATCTTCATCTAATTACATGGCTCCCAGCTTTATTTACCACCAGCGTCTTCAGATTGTTGTCCAAAGCAGAGAGGAGGAACAGGTAACACATGTCCACCTCAGACTACATTTCCCACTGGAAGGAACGAATTTGGTACTGCAGTAGTTGCAATAGTTGATCATGAAGCCAGTCATGGTGATGCACGCCTGTAACCCCAGCACTTGGGAGGCAGAGGTAGGAAGACATGAAGATGGCAAGTTTCAAGCCAAACTGGGCTACATGAGCATGCCCTGCACCAAATCACTAAAGGAAAAAAATGAAAAATCCTGCCACTGAACTTCATATACTCACACCTAAGTGGCTTAGATTCTTCATGTGCTCGTAACCACAAATGTATTGGTTCATGCCACTCTTTATCCTGCTGCCTTAATCATACCCAGTCAGGCAATCAAGCTAGATTTGGAAAAATTTTAGGAATTCTTGCCAAAGTAACATGGATCTAGTTCCAGTATTATTGCTTTCCACAGCCAGATAGAATTCTTTTATTCTTTTTTCTGATTTTGTTGTTGTTGTTGTTGTTTGTTTGTTTGTTTGTTTCGGTATTGGGGATCAAACTGAGGGCCTTGCACATGTTAGGTAAGCACTCTACCACTGAGACCCAAACAGAATTCTTGTGCCCTGTGTTGCAACAATCTACAGAAAAATTTATCTTTTCTTTCTATACTTCCGCAACCCTCCCTTCACCTCTGATTGCTCTATTTGGAGTTCACTCCAGCTTCTTGATGAGAATAGGGGTCAACCCTGAATCCTGGCCCACATAAATCTATTGCTATGGTCAGATGAGTGTTCACCAAAAGCCCATGTGTTAAAGGATTGACTGCCAGCCTGTCATGCTATTGGGAGAACATGGAAACTTTAAGACTTGGAATCCACTGAAGGAAGTTAGGTCATTGGAAGCTTGCACTTGAGGTAGATATTGCAGCTCTGACCCCTTCCTGTCTCTCTCTTTGCCTCCTGGCCATCATGAGGTGAGTGGCTTCTTCCGCCAGGCACTCCTACCATGGTGTTCTGCCTCGCCATAGGCTCAAAGCCAACAGGGCCATGAAACTATGTACAGAAACCTCTGAAACTGTGAACCAAATAAACTTTTTCTATTCTTAAGTAGATGATATCAGGTATTTCGTCATACTGATGGAAAGCTGACTAACACATCTACTGACTCTAACAAATCCAGTTAATGCCAACACTGACCCTGCCTGGCAGTCCTTAAGTAAGATGGCACTCCTTTGCCCACAAATTTGTTTGTGTCTCCACAGAAGAATTCTGAGTGTGTCACCATGACTGTTGTGTCTGAATACCTTCACACATAAGGGAACTCATCTTTTAAAAGCCAGTCTGCAAGAGATTATTGTTTGGTTTCATATATAAGTGAGCGCTCCTATCTGCATCAATATGGAAATATCTTCATATCCAAGTCCCAGAAAGAGTTTTAAAGTGAACTAACACCAAGACCCTTACCCCTGTCATTCATCACCATTTTTACTTGTTCAAGCATGTGTAGTATTTTTTGCATTTTTGTATTCTCATCCTAGTCTCAGGACTTCCAAATCTGTGTTCTTTTGAGTGCCCGAGCCATTTCTTTCCATTTACTACATGGCACTCCACCTCAAACTCTTAACCCCCTCATCCTATATAAGACCTCTCCTTAAGTGTAGCCATCTCTTCCTCAGACTCTGCATTGCCTTCTCCCCTACACAGCTTCATCCTACAAGCAGGTGCCTGCCTTCTCACACTTTACGCCATCATTTCTAAACAATCACTTGTTTCTCCTCCTCCAGGGAACTTTGGGCTGATGATTACCTCTGTTATCTTGCATCTTCCCTATTGCTGAGATTTATTTCCCATTAAGAGAAAATTTCACATTCTTTGAAAATATTGACATATAACTTAAAGCTTTGACCCCACCTCTATCTCTATCATCATCCTGGGTGACTTATCCAACCACATCAGCATTCAATCAGCATCACAGAGTCACAATTACTTGTTTTTCTACATTTTGTTCAGCCACCCACTCCCATGGTCACATCCTAAGATATATCATCCTCCAGAACTGTCCCTTTCTGGTACTTTAAGATCAATATCTCACTCCCTAGCCACCTTCTCTGGTGATGCTTTTTCTTCATTCTTTTTTCTCTCCCTATGTGATCTTCAGCCTTATTCAAATGGTCAGCCCCTGGGCATCTCCCTTTTCAACCACTCTATCAGCAATTATCTGGCCTTGCATCTTTTCCCACTTAGCCTAGATTCCTTCTGACAATTGCTATCAATTCTACTTTTCCTTTAAAGCCATTAGACCTTTCTCATTATATACTCCCACTTGTAAATCTTGCTAAAGAAACCTACAATTTAAGATTTATAGCTTCCTTCCTCTGGGCTCTCATCAAACCCTGAACACACCATCAGAAGCTATTTTACCTCTCAAGTGCCATATATTATTTTTTAAATGAACTAATTCTATCAAAAATTGACTAAGCTTGAGTGAATAATTTGTTGGTGATGTTCTGTTTTTTGACCTTCACAAATACTGTTTGTGAGACTTTTAAAATCATTAAGTACATTTTTTGTGTGTTTAAAAAATGAAGAGATGCCATGCTCTATCTGGCACAGTTATCTCCTAGACCAAGAATGAAGAGTGCACTTCTTTTTCATGCCAATTTCAATTGCTTGGAATGCTAGTGACTCATTTGTAATGGCTATTGGACACAGTATACATAATGTGGTTCATAAGATTTGAACTTCAAAGGGTAGAGAAGGCAGATACTTCAATGCCTAACTGACATGTATTTAACCGTCAAAATTCAGCTTATGAGAATTTTTTCAAAGACGACCTACCTCCATCCAAGCTTGCATAGATATTCTTACTATGTAGTCTCTACGATAGTTGTTAACTAGCATCTCTGCCCCGTAGACTATAAACTGTCTTAAGGAAGCCTCACTCATAACATGACAGGCTGGCAGTCAATCCTTTAACACATGGGCTTTTGGTGAACACTCATCTGACCATAGCAATAGATTTATGTGGGCCAGGATTCAGGGTTGACCCCTATTCTCATCAAGAAGCCAGAGTGAACTCCAAATAGAGCAATCAGAGGTGAAGGGAGAGTTGGGGAAGTACAGAAAGAAAAGATAAATTTTTCTGTAGGTTGTTGCAATACAGGGCACAAGAATTCTGTTTGGGGCTCAGTGGTAGAGCACCTGCCTAACGTGTGAGGCCCTCGGTTTGATCCCCAGTACCATCATGCTTACCATCGTATCCCACTTGGGTAGTATCTGCCACACAAACAGGGCTTCATAAATGTTTGGCAAATAAACTGTATGATTCCAGCCTGCATTTCCAAAACTGATGTGTATATTCCTCCTGTCTCGCCAAACTAGGCCACTTGTTATTTCTCCTAACAGTTACACATATCCCAACTTTCATTCTTACAGACTGACAGCAGATCGGATTGCTCTCTTAGAACCCAAATCCAACATGCTTGATGTTAAGTACATGTCTTCTAAGTTCTATTTTCAATTCTACTTTCTCTAAGAAGCATTTCCTGATCTTTTTCCATGTGGAACTCTATAACATTTTATCATTACCTTTTATGTAGTTTTAGACCTGATTTGGTTTGATCCAACTCTCTGATTTGGCATATGAGAAAGCAGAACCTTAGAAGAGTTTCCCACGTGGGACTCTACTCGAAGAATGACCTGCACCTAGAAATCAAGTGTTTTGTGTTCTTTCCATGGCACAGTGCCACCTCCCAATGTCCAACCTGTCCTCTGAGCATTCTAACTCATAGGGTTGGTGGTGGGTGGATATCCCATAGGGTTGGTGGTGGGTGGATATCCCAGTTGGTCTACCTTATCACAGTAAGGATGCTTCCAGTTTAAAAAATGCTGTCCAACTTTCTGCAAAGAGTTTATTCTAGGTGTTTTTCTTCTTGCTACTGTTGTTTGGATTTTGTTTTTGTTGTTTGTTTTTTGGTAAATGAAGATATTCATATAGCAGAAGTGTTCACAGTGGAATGCATCTCAATTAAAGAGTACACGGGGAGCATTCCTCAGCTTTGTGAATATAAACTGAGTATATCCCATATTCTGGGTATTTTTTAAAAAGCACTTTAAAGCCAGATACATCATGATGATATTAATCTCCAAAGAGAAGCTTTTATGAGCTCCTCAACTAGAATCTAGAAGTGAAATTGTTTTCTGAACTAAACTACAGCTTTCAGTTTTTATGGTCAAAGCATTTAGCAAAGGTTGAAGTGGTGTTCTTGCAGCATTACATTTTCTCTGTGACCTGCACAGTGCTTTGTTAATTTCCATTACCATCCTGCTGCCTTTTTTCTTTGAGTTTTCATCTGTTAACTTGTTTTATTGTCAATACACCCATTAGAACCAAGGATCAATTCCAAGCCTCTTACAAAAGAGAACATAATAACAATTGTCAATGTAACATTACTCTAGCAGGGCTTCCCTTTTATATTTTTTGAACATCTTAACAGAAGTCTTCTCTGCTCTTCCTTATTAACTCCATCTAAGAAAATCATACTCATCTTTCAAGGCCCAGTCAAGTTCATGGCTGGTTCCAAAAAATGCTTATTCACATCTGTCAACAGTGATTTCACCATCTGCTGGATCCTAAAAGATGGATGGAACTTCAGACCAAAAACAGCATGAATATGCAGACACATTCAGAGTCTGGTGGAACTTGCCTTCACTACTACCTATTTGACTGAAACACTAAATGTAAAAAAAAAAAAAAAAAAAAAAAAAAAAAAAAAAAAAAAAAAAGCCAACTTAGAAGAATGTCTGCCAATGCTGTATAATCAGTGTTCTACACAGTCTGGAAATTTCTAACAGTCATGATGTTAGAAACCAGCTGATATTATAAGAAAGTTTAGGCTAAGAAAACTTAAAAATTGAATTTCCTAAAAACAACCGCCTTGACACAAAACCAGGCAAGGGTGAGGGTAATTTTCTGAGAAGGAGACAAGGAAATAAAATTACCATGAAAAAAAGGATAAGGAGTGTTGATCAGAGAAAATAGCATATTTTAAATGCTACTATGTGCCAGGAATTATTTAAGCACTTTCTGTCATTTTCCTTAATTAATATGACCATACTGGCAAAGAAGATGACAAAGTATCTGATTAGCTGGTATTTATATGAATTGCTGTTGGACAGTTCTTGTATGTATATATATTTGTTTTTCTACCTCTTCACACTACCTACATGAAGATCCAAGTAGATGATTCCTTGAGAACCAAAAGGATAGACAATGTGGGAATTATTGTCCTGATTGGTAGGCCATACACTCTATGTCTGTTTCTGACAAAGAACTGCCACCATACAAGATTGTCACCTTGCTAGAAAAGAATTGGAAGAACTTTGCAATTATTTTTAGCTTACTATAGTAGTAGTAAGAAGTCTTAGATATTGCTTTATAATTCCAACACTATTATTAAGCTAGTGTAAGTACAAAATTTCAATTCAATCCTAATAGTAAACGTAAAGTTCTAGAACTAAGTTTTTATGAAATACCAAGTAATATTATGCACTAGATATACAGTTTTATGTGATAAGATTATACTCTAAATGCCTACAAATTTTCACATGAAATAATAGTTTAGGATAAATGGACACTGAGCAAATTTTGGGAGCATAAGGCTATTAGAAGCTTCAGCTGGTTATTAAAATCATCTTCCTATCTTGGAGAAAGAGTTAAATGCACCTCAACATATTTTTTCTGTGGGCTTTCCAAAATCTCTTTTAAAAAGAGAGAAAGGGCCTGTGTGGTGGCACATGCATGTAGTCCCCGCAACTAGGGAGGTTGAGGCAGGAGGATCATGAGTTCAAGACCAGAGGCAGGCTGTGTAACTTAGTGAGACTTTTCTTGAGATAAGAAAGAAAATGGGCTAAGGGTATAGCACAGTGGTATAGCACTTGTAAAATATGTGTGAGGCCCTGGGTTCAACCTCCAAGTACAGGGGTTGGGGGAGAGAAAGGGGAAAAAGAGAGAGACCATATCTTCCCTTAGCAAAGTGTTCATAAACCTGATACAGCCTCAGAAATGGATTTATAAATCCCACTTCTAAGTATTTAGTTAAGAGACCTGAAATTAGTTTGTCAGGGAGATATCTGTATTCCCATGTTCAGTGAAGCATTCTTCACAATAGCAAGTTATTGAATCAATTTAAGTGTTCATCAAGAGCTGAACAGAAAAGGAGAATATGGTATACATACATAATGAAATACTACTCATCCTTTAAAATAAAGGCATTCTCTCATTTACAATAACACAGATGGAAGGGGAGAACATGACACTAACTGAAAGAAGTCAAGCACAGAAAAACAAATACCACACGTTCTCAAATAATATACAGATTCTGCAACAATTAAACTGATGGAAGCAGAGGGTAGAATGGTGATTACGGAGCTTGAGGGGTGGGAAATTAGGAGATGATGGTCAAAGGGCTATAAAATCTCAGGAGGAATAAGCATTTTTGTATGAAAGCTATTGCAAAGAAATGTGAATCATTAATAATAGTGTATTGTAAAATTCAAAATTGTTGAGAGTAAATTTCAAATGTTCTCAACAGAAAAACTATTTGAGATAATGGATATTAATTAGCTTGATTTAATTATCTCACATTATGCTCATAAATAACATTACTTTATTCCCCATAAATATATATATATATATAATTATAAATCATCGATTCATTATAAAAATTTTAGTTAAAAATAAAATAGCTGGTCATAGTGGTACATGCCCATAATTCCAGCTATTTGGGAGGCTGAGATAGGAGAACTGCAAGTTCAAGACAGAGGCCAACTGTGCAACTTAGCCTGCCTCAACATTAAAAATAAGGAAAAGGTAGCAGTGGAAGAGCATTTGCCTAGTATGCATGAGGACATGGGTTTAAACCCCTAATAATGCAAAAAATAATAATAAGTTCACTTTTACCAATAAAAAAGACTTGAAATGAATTTTAATAGCTATCATTTATTTCAATTTTCATATATTAACTGTACAAAGTAAGGGTTTTCATTATGACATTTGCACAAGCATGCAAAATGTACTTTGATCAGATTCACCCTTTCTACTATCCTCTCTTTCATCCTGGCACTCTTTTCCTTCCCATATCCCAAATAGTCCTCCCCTTACGTTCATGTCCTTTTTTCCTCCCTAGATTCCACTTATGAGAGAAAATCTGATATTTGTCTTCATGAAACTGGTTTATTGTGCTTAACATGATGATCTTCAGTTCTATCATGCAAATGACATAACTTTGTTCTTTTATATGGCTGGATAAAACTCCATAGTGTGTCTCTCCCTCCCTTTCTCTCTCTCCCCCTCCTTTCTCCCTCCCCCCTCCCTCTTTCCCAATTATCCATTCATCTGTCAACAGGCACCTAGATTGAACCCCTAACTTGGCTATTGTGAATGGTGCCACGATAAATACAGGAATGCAAGTATCTCTGTAGTAAATTGACTTTTATTCTTTCGAGTATATATCCAGAAGTGATATAGGTAGATCACATGGAACTTCTATTAGTTTTTTGAAGAACCTCCATACTGATTGTCATTGTCAGATGAATAGCTAGCAAAGATGTTTGTCTCTTCAGTAGGCTGTCTCTTCACTGTGTTGATTATTTTTCTCTTTTTAACTTGGTGCTATCTCGTTTGTCAATTCTTGCTATTATTTCCTGAGCTATTGTGTTGGGGTCCGCTCCAGCCTGGCAAAAGACCATGGAGCTTCACCACAACACCAGTACGCTTGGGGACCCTTGGAGGTGGGCAAGAGCTGGTCGGTGGCGCCAAGAAGGACCTTGGGAGCCCTGAGATCTTGTCTCTCAGCTTCTTGATTGAAGGTCTGGACAATCAAAGCGGCAAGTCAGGTGTAGGTTGTAACAACCGGAGTCAAGGAGGTTGGGAAGAAAGAAAAGAATAGACACTTGGGGTAGTCGGTAGTGTGCTTACATACACCCTAGGTGGGGTTGTGGATGAGAGTGCAACCAATCAGAGAGCGGCTCATGCCAGGAGGAGCAGCTCTCTGTGTGAGAGCTTGGAAAATTGCACTTAGGATTGGGGGTTTGGTACAGGCTGGTCCAATCACTGAGCTCTCCTTAATAACCAATTGGATAGCTCTGGGAGGTGAATCAGGCTGAAAAAGGCCACACCAGAGCTGGGCTCCTTGAGGGCCATCTTAAATCACTTGATGGAAGAGGTAATAGGTTAAGGAGAACCCACAGGTGAAAGGTGAACTTAGGTAGATTGGCTCTTAGGGAATCAAATAGGTCCCAGTCTAGATTCCTGGATTAAGGGTAACCAAATATGGCAGAAACAGGGCAGGATCTAGGAAGGGGCCAGACATCAGCCCAGACTGAGTGGGCCCAGCCTGGCACCCTCCCAGTCCACCTTGGGGGTGTCCAGATAATTCCCTACACTGTTGGAATTTTACTCAGAAAGTAATTGCCTATGCCCAGATCCTAAAGTGTTTCCCTCATGTTTTCCTCTATTACTTTCAAAGTATCAGGTTTACATTAAGGTCTTTCATTTATTTTGAGTTGATTTTTGTACAGCATGAGAGGTAGGGATCTAATTTAAGTCTTCTACGTGTGTACACCCAGTTTTTCCAGTACCATCTGTTAGAGAGGCTCTCTTTTTCCAGTGTGTGCTTTGGACACCTTTGTCAAGCATCAATAGATCACTTTTGGTCATCTTATTTCTGGGTCCTCTCTTTTACTACATTGATCAACACATCTGTTTTTGTACCAGTACCATATGTTTTTTGTTACTCTGGTACTATTGAGATACTATCAGCCTTGCTCTTTTTCCTGAGTATTTCTTTATTCAGGGTCTTTTGTGATTCCATACAAATTTTAGATTGCTTTTTTTATTTCTGTGAAGAATGTCATTGGAATTTTGATGAGATCACTAGATATGTTTTGGGAATATGGCCATTTTCATAACAAATTCTACTAATCCATGAACATAGGAAATCACTCCATCTGCTTGTGTCTTCTGTAATTTTTTTCTTCAATGCTTTATAGTTTTAATTATAGATGTCTTTAACATCTTTGGTTAAGTTTGTGCCTAGTTTTTGTTTGTTTTTGTTTTTGAGGTGAATGAGATTTTTATCCTGACTTCTTTCTTAGAGAGTTCATTCATATTGTATAGAAAAGCTACTGATTTTTGTATGTTCATTTTTGTATTCTGAGTCTTTACCAAATGTCTTAGATCTTATTAGATCTAAGAGTTTTCTGGTGGAATCTTTCAAGTCTTTTAAGTATAGGATCATATTATTTGCAAACAGGCATAATTGGACTTCTTTTTTTTCCTTTTTATTTTATTCCTTTCTCTTACCTTTTTGCTCTAGCTAAGATTTCGAGCACTATCTAGAATAAGAGTGACAAGAGTATACACCTTTGTCTCATTCCTGATTTAAGAAAAACTGCTTTCAGTTTTTCCCCATTCAGTATAATGTTGGCTACAGGTTTGTTGTACATACCCTCTATTATGTTGAGGTATGATCCTCTTATTCCTAGTTTCTTCAGAGATTTTAACACGAAGAGATGTTGCACTTTGTTAAAGACTTCTGCATCTATTGAAGTGACAATGTGAGTTTTGTGCTTCATTCTATTTATGTGCTAAACTATGTTTACTAATTTCTGTATATTGAATCATTTTGTATTCCTAGAATGACTGCAACTTGATATTGTTGTGTGATCTTTTTAATGTGTTTTCAAATTCAGTTTGCAATAACTTGATTGAAGATTTTCATGTCTGTGTTCATGAAGGATATTGATCCATAGATTTCTTTTTGTTATTGTTGTGTACTTACCTGACTTTGGTATCAGAGTAATACTGGTTTTGTAGAATGAATTTGGAAGCATCCCTGCCCTTTCCAATTTATGGAATTTGGTATAAGTTCTTTAAAGGTCTTACAGAATTCAAGAGTGAATCTATTCAGTTCTGGGGGTTTCCTTATTGGGAGACTTTTTACTACTGTTTCAAGCTCATTGCTCACTATTGATCTGGTTAGGTTTTCTATATCTTCTTGGTTTAAATGCTGGTAGGTCATATATGTCTATAAACTTATCCATTTTTTCTAGGTTTTCCAATTTATTGGAGTATTTTTTCCCAAAATATCCCTAATTATCTTCTGGATGTCAGTGATATCTGTTGTAATATCCTCTTTTTTACCTCTAATGTTTATTTGAGTCTTCTATCTGTTTCTTTTGGTTAGTTTGCCTAAAGGTTTGTCTATTTTTTTTTTCTTTTTCTGGAAGAAACAACTCTGTTTCATGATCCTTGGTATTGTTCTTTTGGTTTCAATTTCATTTTCATTCATAATTTCAGCTCTGATCTCTTTCTACTAGTTTTGGGTTTGGCCGTTCTTGTTTTTCTAAGACCATGAGGTACATTATTAAGTTATTTATCTGAAATTTCTCTGATTTCATAATATAGATGCTCATAGACATAAACTTTCCTTTGCTGTATCTCATCGATTGTGATAAGTGGTGTTTTCATTTTCATTTGATCTAGGATGTTTTTAATTTCCCCCTTACCAGATTTCTTCAGGGACCCACTGATCATTCAAAAGTATGTTGATGTGTGCTTGTATATTTTCTGTAGTTTCTCATGCTGTTGATATCTAGTTTTATTCAATTATGACCGATAAGCTGCAAAAATTATTTCAGTTCTTTTGTACATGTCAAGATTTGTTGCAACATCTAAACTGTGATTTACTTTGAAGGAAGTTCCATGGACTGCTAAGAAATATGTGTATTCTGAAGTTTTTGGTTGAGATATTCTGTATATATCTGTTAAGTCCATTTGATATATGGTGCAGTTTAACTCTGAAGTCTTTTCATTACTTTTTTTCCTCTGAATGATCTATCTGTTGATGAGAGTGGAGCATTGAAGTCACCCATTATTACTGTATTTGGTCCTATCTGTCCCTGTATGTTCACTTTGTTTATGAAATTGAATTTACCAAAGTTTGGTGAATACATATTTATAATCATTACGTATTCTTGTTGGATTCATTCTCTTATTAGTATGGAGTCATCTTCTTTATCTCCTCTACTAATTTTGGCTTGAAGAAAACTTTGTTACATATGAGGAAAGCTACTCTGGTCTCGTTTGGGATTCAGTTTCCTTGGTATATTATTTTCCATCTTTTCACTTTCATTTCAATTTTCTTACTTCATTCATCTATTTGTTTGAGCCCTCTTTGAGGCCACTGATGATTTTAAAAACTAGCTTTTGAGTTAGTTAGCATTTCAGCGCTTTCATTATCTGTTGACTCTGTTGTTGAGGAGTTATCAACTTTTGGAGGAGTCATATTGCCTTGCTCTTTCATACATTTTATGTTTTTATTTTGCAATTGTGCACTACATTTGTCTATATCTGTGATGTATGTTTCTTTCAGATGAAATACAATTTTTTTTTCTTTTTGCGGTATTGGAGGGGTGAACTTAGGGCCTTGCACATACTTTGTAAAAGCTCTACCATTGAGCTGCACCTCAAACCCCTTTTTTATTTTTTATTTTGAAACAGGGTTTGGCTAAGTTATGGAGGCTGCCTCTGGCCTTGAGCTTGGGATTCTTCTGCCTCCACCTCCTGAGTCACTGTGGTTACAGGTGTGCACCACTATACCTGGTGGATCTGGTTTTTCAATTCAGTCAACTCATCTATGTCTTTTAATTGGAGAGTTAAGACAATTTATACTTAGGGTGATTATTGGGAGTTATGTGTTGACTCTTGTAATTTTTATCATCTGGTTGATCCTAGTATTGTTCTTTTCTTTCTCCCTTATTCATCTTAAGAGTCCGGTGGTTTAATGAGCTGGACATGTTTGGTTCTTTCCTAGATTCTCATTTGTTCATCCATTCTTCTTTACTAAACTCTTGCTATTGTAACTATCATTCTCCCTTATCTGTGTGTAAGATTCCTTCTAGTATCTTCTGCAGTGCTGGCTTAATGGTCATGAATTGCTTTAGTTTGTGCTTATCTTTGATGATCTTTATTTCTGCACTGATTTTAAAGGAAAATTGCTGGTTATCAAATCTTAGTTGACAGTTATTTATTCTCAGGGCTTGAAACACATCATTCTACGAGGGAAAACAACCTAGCCATCCACTCCCAAAACAATTTGACATTGAAAATCCTATAAATAGCAGAGAAGCACTGTCAAATATAGGGCCAGAAAATGAGCACCCCCAGGTTGAAAGGCATTCAAAAGATGACTGGGGAAGAGTTGTCTTCACAAAAAAGAGTCAGCTTTAATTATGGAAATGGAGTAAAGCCCCTGGGACCTCCAATTACAGATGTGGCGTGACTAAAATGAGAAGAAAGGCAGTGACTGTAACAATGGATTCAAACATTAAAAAAAAAAAAGATCACATGCATGGCATTGTGTTGGGTAGTGTTTTGTTCTATAGTACATAGAGTTGCTATGAGTTGGACCTGACACAATGGCACTTAACAACAACATACTTTCCTGGCTTATAGGGTTTCTATTGAAAGGTATGAATGTAATTCTAGTGAATTCATCTTTATAAATAAGTTAGTGTTTCTCTCTTGTAGGTTTCAATGTCCTTCTTTGTTGTGTACACTTTGCATTTTACCTATAATGTGCCAAGGACAGGCTCTTTTCTAATCATGTCTTTTTGAGGTTCTAAATGCCTCCTGTACCTGGATGTACATATCTGTACATAGGCTTAGAAAATTTTCTGCTATAGTTTGATTGAATAGGTTTTTCATGCTTTCAGTTTGTTTCTCAGTTCCCTTTTATGCCTCCATGGATTCTTATGTTTGTTATCTTTACCATGTCTTAGAGTTCTTGAAAGTAGTCTTCATGATTGCTGATTTTTTCTTTATTGTTTTCTGAATGTAATAGTTTCTCAATGTTGTCTTCAATCTCTGATGGTCTTTCTTCTGCTTGATTGAGTCTATTGGTGATTCCACTGAATTTTTAATTTTATTTATTGATATTTTTATTTCTAAGATTTCTGCTTTTTTTTTCAGAACCTCAATTTCCTTGCTGAATTTCTCATCCAAGTCTTGAAATAACTACCTTATTTGAATCCCTTTTGAGGTCATTGATCATTTTTAAAAGTAGACTTTCAATTTTTTATCTAGCATTTCAACCATTTCAGTATGTTTGGATTCTATTATTGAGGAGTTATGAACTATTAGAGTAGCCATGTTGCCTTGCTTCTTCAAATTTCTTGTGTTTTTACTTTGTAATTTATTCATCTGTTGGGATAGATGCCTCTTTTTAGTTGTTTATCAGAGCATTCTTAGTGGGCAGTCTTTTCCTATGGTCTTAGTCCCTACTATCATGCAGGAGAGAAAGTAAACAGCATAAATCAAACAACAATACAAAAGCAAACCAGATATTTAAATGTAATTCAAGAAACCATGTGGATACATAAATTCAACCTCTGAAAAGATTAGAAAACAAAGAAGATAGGATACTTATTGGGCAAACCAGGAATTATTAAATTATTAAAGCTAAGTATATTAATTAATAAAAAAGGGATAGGGAAAGGAAAAAAGAAAGGAGGAAAGAGGAAAAGTGTATGAGATGAAGGTATAAGAAATAATAGTGAGGGGTAACACGATAAAACAAATATTAAAAAGGTGAACTAAAACAACAAAAAGAAATTAAAAGAATAAAAGAGGCCAGTCAATATTTTTTCCTTCTGAGATAAGAACAGAGATGCTTTGCTTTTTTCCCAGGCTCATCATTCCACCATTTACTTAGTGTGAGGACTGTTTACTCTGTGAAGCCCAAACATGTTAGACCAGAAAGGGTTGTTTGCACCCTGAGCCCTGCCCTGCCTTTCCCTCAGGAGCACATGCTACCATGAGCATTGTTGAACTGAACTGCCAGTAGTTTCTCATATCTAGACCAAGCTACATGGCAAGTTTAGGAACCTCCCACAGGCTGCTCCTGCCAGCTGAGACCAAGCGCCCCCTTTTGGATGCCCCTTGCAACAGTGGCTCTATCCCAGTGCGTTGTGGGCATGGGAATGCCCAAGCAGTGGCTGTGTTTTCATCAAATGTTTCTCGGCCTCTGAGAGTGTAGAAAGCAGTCAGATCAGAGTGGTCTGCACTGACACAGAGAAGCCGGAGACAGCACGTAACCCCCCATGTCCTGGCCAAGCCAGGCTCCATCCTAGCAGACCCCTGCTCTTATTCACATGGCTGCTGTCTCTCTTCTTCCCAAAGTTTGTGCTGCAGCTCCCCAAATGTAATGGTCCTCAGCTTCCCTCTGCAGCACCACACACTTCCCACCCAAGGAGTCCTGCGTAAGCAAATCCAAGTCCAAATCACAATCAGTTTCCTGGGTCCACATTTATTCTCAGAGTGGTCACTTGTCTGCCCAGTGGAGAGGGAAAGGTTTTTGGGGTTTGAATCCATAAAAATATAGGGATTTCTGCGCTTCTTGGCTGAACGTTTCGACTGTAAGACCACTCTGAAGCTAGTTTCCCACGACAGCACCAGGAAGCAAACTAGGAAGTTCAGGGGGCCCTTCTCCAGCATTTGCTTACTAAGCAGATCACAGATCTCCCATCTGAAAGTGTATTTTTGCAGAATGCCAGATTGTGTGCCTATGGAGTTTGCCAAGGCTTTCCTTTTCTCCTCCTTCTGGACCATTTTGCAAGATACCTATGTTGCTGCTTTTCTTTTTCTTTTCTTTCTTTTCTTTTTTTTTTTTTTTTTTT
>VMDO01035336.1:0-16166 GCA_007922755.1 Pedetes capensis | reverse complement strand
AAAAGAAAAGTGGTATTTTCCTTCTTCACTCTCCCCTCCTCCTCACCTCTTTTCTCCGCTCTTCTCCTTCTCTCCTGTCTTTTTCCTCTCCTTCTCCTCTTCTCTGTTTCTCCTCTCCTTTTCCTCTCCTCCTCTCCCCTCCCATAGTTCTGGGACTCCAACCCAGGGCTTCATGCAGGTAAATGTGCTTTACCACTGAACTACATCCCCACCGCTGTGGGAATACATCATACTCAATTTGTTTTACAGATGTAAAAGTATTCATGCTACCTATTTCTTCTTCAGTGAGATGTAGTAGTTTGTGTCTCCAAGAGATTGGTGTATTTCTTAAGAGTTGTCACATTAATGGACAAAGGGTTGTCTATATTGCTAAAGCATTTGAGAACCTCTTACATTAGTATTTAGTGTGGTAAATTTCTCTTTAAATTCTGTCAGTTACATCTTGCAAATTTTGATATGTCATATTTTCATTTTTGTTCAGTTCAAGGTATTGACTGCTGGGTTATTTAATGGAAAAATGGTTTAATTTCCAAGTAGATTGTCTGCTTGTTCAGTGGATTAATGAGAGATGAGCACTGAAATCTCTTGAGTATAATTGTGGGTTTGTCTATTTTTCTTTCACTTCTATCACCTTTTGGTCTATTTTGAAGATTCGTTGTTAGGGACATTTGGCATTATGTCTTCTTGTGAATTGACCTTTTTACCATTGTAAGATTTATTTTATCACTGGTAATTTTCCTTGTTCTTAAGTGAACCTAGATACAAATACAGCCACTGCAGCTTTCATTTGATTAGTCTTTGCATAGAATATGTATTTTTTCCATCCTTTTACTTTTAATCTTTATATAGTTGCTGTATTGAAGAATGGATCGTTATGGATACCATATAATTTTGCCCATTTAAAAAAGTTCAAGCTGTCACTTTATTAAGTGATTTTTAAAATATTTACATTTAATGTAATTTTTTTCTGGTTTTTGAGACAAATTCTGTGTAGCCACGCCGCTGGTTTAAACTCAAGATCCTCCTGCCTCAGCCTCCCAAGTGCTGGTATTAACAGGTATATACCACCATGCCCTGTTTACTATAATTATTGATGTGGTTGCATTTAGGTCTTCATTGTTTTTCTCTGTGTTCTTGCTTTTGCCTTCTGGATTATTCAAATTTTTAAAAATACTGTATGTATCTAGTTGTGTTTTTTGTTTTTTTTTCTTTGCTGTACCAGGGAGCTGAACCTGAAGCCTTGCTCATATGTTGCAAGTGCTCTGCAGCTGAGCTGCACCCATAGCCCCTATTTTTATTTTTTAAAAATAGAGACAGGCTCTTGCTAAGTTACACAGGCTGCCTCTGGCCTGGAACCTGCAATCCTCCTGCCTCTGCCTCCTGAGTTGCAGGGATTCTAGGCATGTGCCATTGTGCCCAGCTGTATCCATTGTCTTTTAAACCTGTGTCTATTGGTCTCTGTTTTTTTAGTGGTTGTTTGGGGGATTATAATGTAAATATCTAACTGTTCACATTCTACTTAGATTAGTATTTTGCCACTCAAAGTATACATAGAACCCTTACAACTGAATTACCCCTTTTATATTATGGTTGTCATATGCGTTAATGTCTAGGTACATTTAATTCTCTCCCCACTTTGACATATTCTAATTCTAAAGAGGAGAAAAGTAGTCCATAATATTTGCCCAGATTTTTACCATTGCTGTTGCCTTTCCTTCTTTCCTATAGTTCCAGGTTTCCTGCTGTTATTTTTCCTCTGCCTAAAGAACTTGGTTTAGCATTTCCTTTAGAGTGTCTCTGCTGGATTGCATTCTCTTTTCTTTTGCCTGAGAATGTCTGTCTTTATTCCTGAACTATACTTTCACTGACTATAAAATTCTAAACTGATAACTTATTTTTTCTTTCTATTTTACTGAAGGGTAAAACCCAAGGCTCATGTATGCTAGACAAGTGCTCTATTCCTGACTTGCACCCCCAGCTACCTTTTCTTTTTCTTTTTTAAAAATTTTTTATTTGTGAGTCAGGGTCTTGCTGAGATGTGCAGGCTGCCTCTGGCCTTGAACTTGCAATTCTTCTGCCCCAGCCTCCTGAGATGCTTGGATTACATGGTGCCCAGCTAAGTTGACAACTTTTAATATTCCACAGGGCTCTGAGAGACTGTCCAGTATTTTTTTTTTAATTTATTTCTGTCCAGTATTTTTTTTTAAATTTATTCTCTGTTAAAGATTGGCTAATTATTGATATTTCTTTGAATTTACTGACTCCTTTGTCATCTTCTTTCAGATAGTGAGCTATCTGGTGAATTCTGTATTTTTTAGCTCTAAATTTTCATTTGGTTCTTTATAGTTTATTTTTCTCTGGAGAATTTCTTGTTTTAAGCTGTTCACCCTTATCTAATGGATCATGACTTCAATAGCTGTTCTAAAAGTCTTTGATAATTCTACCATCTGGATCATCTGGAGGTCAGCTTCTATTGTCTCTTTTGAGAATTGGTAGGATTTTGCTGTTCTTGCTATTTCTGGTAATTTGGATAATGTCCTGGACATGTTGTGTACTATGTGGTAAGATTCTGGGTTCTGTTAAAATCCTTTAGAAAATATTGAAGTTTTGTTTGTTTTGGTAGACAAGTCAACGTGGTTAGGTTATAACTAATTTTTTTCTCATCTTGCATAGGGAAAAGGTCATATTTTCTGTTAGTTTTCAAAGCCTTTGCCGTGTTTGAATTTTCCGCTCCTATTTCTACTTAGGTAGATCAAGGATTTGGATAATGATTTACATCTTGGTTCTGAAAGCCACTCTGTCATTCTTCAGCTGTATCCCATATGTGTACAGCTTGCGAGTGAGCCCAGGACTTGGTTCAGACACTGACATGGGGATCTCCTTCCTCATCTTTCTCATCTTGGTGATTTCCTCTGAACTTATTTGGGCCCAGGAGACTTTCTTTACTCCCCAGGTCAGAACCATAGCGTTCTCTCAGTTTTATTCTCCTTCCTGTTATGCTTTGGGATGAAATGGCCAGGGGAAAAAAAGCAAGAATGGGGACTCTCCTCTCACACTTTTCTTCCTCAAACAGGAGTCCACTTCCTGATTTACCTCTTCAGAGTGATGGGTTTTCTCATATGGTTTTCTGTGGCCATTCTGCACCATTGTACTTTTGTGGCTAGGGTTGGCTAGAGAAAGCAAAGAGGCATTTTCCCCAATTTTCCTTCCCTTTTTGATTTTTCTAGATGGGTCTGGCACTTTTGTCCCAGCCTTCTGAGTGCTGGGATTGTAGTCATATGCCACTGCGCCTTGCCCTCTCCCCATATTCTCTAGGAGTCTTTATCCTCCTCCCCTTGCCAAAACGTTGCACCTCTTTATTTTTATTGATCGTACCTACTGTAGTTTTCCTGTTTGCCCCAATGTTGGGTCAAAGACAGATAATAAAGGAGGAAAAAACAAAGAGGATGTTCACCACTGTCTTACTGGTTGCTCTTTACCTCTCCACCACAATCTGCCAGCTATCATTTTTCTGGTCCTCTGTTAGGTGGACTTTGTATTTTGTCAATACAAAATTCAGTTGTAACCAGTGGGATATAGGACATTGCTGTGGGCTTTTTATTCCGTCATGGCTGGACCATAGTCAGATTGATTTATTTCAAATCAAAATTAGTTTCTTTTTACCTATGGTTCTGATTTCTGTGGTTTTAGTTGAGTATTGTCAACTATAGTGTGAAAATAGTAAGTGAAAAATTCCGGAAATAAACGATTTCTAAGTTTTAAATGGTGCATCATTCTGAGCAGTGTTGTAAAATCGTGGACTTCCCGCTTGGATATGAATCATTCCTTTGTCCAGTGTATCCCCCGATTATGCTTCCTGCTTTGCCTTCTTGGCTGTCAAATCAATTGTTTAGGTATTGTAGTGCTTCTATATAGGATTTGGTACTATTTGCAATTTCAGGCACACAGTGGGGATCTTGGAACATACATTCCGTAGATAAGGGGGCCTGTTGTATAGACATGTTACTATTATGTGACTAAATGAATTCATTTTAAAGTATATAGTTTGAATTTTGCAAAATATGTACAATCATGTAACCATTATCACATTGAAGACATAGAACTTTTTTAGTCTCTCAAAAAATTCCCTTGTGCTTCCTTGCATTCTGCTGCTCTCTCCTCACCTTACCCTGAATTACCTTTTGGTGGAGGATGTAAAGGATATTAAAACATATGACTAGTTAGTTAAACAAGATCTGTAATACTCTACTACAAGGTATAGTGGGAGGAATATTAGGCCCAGGTTGTCCTATTTTAGAATTTACAGCTGTTTTACTAAGTCAGTTTTATGAGATTGAGTAAAATTTGTAACCTAGTCATATTTTTCTCATATTTACAAGGAGTTAAAGCCAAGTATGGTGGCATGTACCTATAATCTTAGCACACAGGAGGCTGAAGCAGGAGGCTCGCAAGTTCAGAGGCCAGTCTGGGCTTCAGAGTGAGACCCTATCTCAACAAAACAAAACATCAAAAGGGTAGTCAAGTATGTTTACCTTGTAGAGTGCTTCAAGACTTATGTGAGGTATGTAAAGTACAGGGCCAGGTGGGGCTGGGATTTAGCTCAGTTGGTAGAGCGCCACTCGGCAGTCTCTGAGGTCCCAAGTTTAATTCCCAGCACCCCCAAAATGGGAGAAGGATGTGGCAACCCACTCCCAAGGCAATCCTGATACAATCTGCCATTGAAAACCCTATGAGGGTCGCTATGAGTCGGACACGACTTGACGGCACCTAACAACAACAACAACAGAGCCAGGTATACGATAAATGTAGGATCACTGTAATTCTCTATTACCTTTCCTTATATGCAGTGCACATAAATGACTAACTGGCTTCTTTGCAATAGAGATTATCTGAATCCCTCTGGCAACAGAGGCTTCCTGGATGACTGTGCCCCACATATTTTATTAAATGAAAATAAGAGGGTAGACTCTAGGAATTGACAAAGCTTTCCATAGTGATTTTTGATATACCAATAATAGGAACTAGTGATTACTACTGGAATTCAGACACAGATGAGGCACCAGCAGCATCATTTCATTCTTTCTCCTTTGCCTCTTGCAAACTGAGACTCTCAATTCCTAAAATATTTTTTCCCAAAATGTACAGTCTAGTACAGGAGAATATAGTGTAGTGGGTATGCCACAAAATCATAATCATTCTAGTGAATGCTACTAAACTTAGTTCTCTCACTTGCTTGTGTATAAATAAACATTATAATTTAGGATCAGTTAATATCTTTTCATACTTAACTCTTACAGATTGGTATTTTCTGGAGTGCTATGTTAAACGACGATTCTTAGGGTATTTGGGTTCAGGAACTTAAGAATTACTTAGGTCAGCAAAATACGCCTTTGGTGAGTGGAGGAGTGCCTGCATCATTAGCCTTGTTTGGAAGTGGGGTGGGGAAGAATGTATGGATTTTTCTGTGACAAATGGTATTGTCAGGAACAATTGATAAAGATCTCTTTCATGACTCTTTTTTTTTTTTTTTTTTTTTTTTTTTTTTTTTTTTTTTTTTTTTTTTTTTTATGGTACTTGAGAGTTGAACCCAGGGCCTCGCACATATTTTGCAAGTGCTCCACCACTGGGCTGGGCCCCCAGTGCATTTTTTATTTTTTTTGTCTTGAGACCAAGTCTTGCAGGTTGCCTCTGGCTTCAAACCTGTGATCCTCCTGAGTTGCTGGGATTACAGGTGTGAGCCACTGTGCCTGGCTATCATGACATTATTTTTATACAAGTTTATGTTAAAATTAATTCTTAACTAGTACTGTGGTATAATTATAGTGAAATAAAAGTAGTTTTAGTCCACAGAGATCTTTTTTGAAATGTCATTTGATGTAGTAAAATTATACATGAAATCTAAATAAAACAGACCCAAGTTTTGAGTTCTATGCTTGACATTATACCTGGCTCCGATATCTTGAATGAGTTAGGTTTTGCTGATCCCTTAAGTCCCATTGTGTTTTAAGTTAGCATTTAGTATCCAAATAGTAAGCTCAGTAGTTTCATGGGAAGTGGAGATATTTGTGATGGTCTTTAATGATAGAGCAGTAAACCTTCGTTTATTTCATAGTGTTAGCTTTTCCTTCTAGATGTGAAATAGCAACCTGAGATGAAAGTGCAACCTAGAGTATACACTATATATATTATTACATGGTACAGATATTTTATAGTTTTAGTTCAGTATCTCTGAAGTACTCCATGACTTAAAAATGCTTTAGACTCATTTGAACTAGTCAATACATAGGTCTTAGGAATTTTATCTATTACATCTAACGTGCTGATGTGCCATTCTGTTAAATCTTAATTGCAAAAAATTTAGTGCCTGATTTTTTTTTCTTTTCATTTATTTGTTTTTTGAGGCAGGGTCTTGCTATGTAGCCCAGGTTGGCCTCAAAATCTCTCTCCTCTTGCCTCAGCCTCCTGAGTACTTGGATTACAGGTGTAAGCCACCACCCCTGGTTTAGCTGTCTGGTTTAATAACATAATCTGCTCTGTCATTAATTTCTCTGTGGCTTATTTTGAACCTATTGAAATCATATTAGTATGGCAAACTATTTTCAAATAGTCTTGATCTTGTAACTAAAATTTTATATTTCCGCTGGGCGTGGTAGCAAACGCCTGTAATCCCAGCGACTTGGAAGATGGAGGCAGGAGGATTGCAAGTTCAAGATCAGAGACAGTCTGCATAATTTAGCGAGATCCTGTCTCAAAAAAGTGAAAAAAAAAAGGAGGGGGGTGCTGAGGGTGCAGCTCAGTGGTACAGCACTTGCAAAGCATGCAACATGAGGCGGCCCTGGTTCAACCCTCCAGTACCACCAAAAAAAAAAAAAAAAAAAAATTGTATTTCTTTAGAGGAATAAAGAAATATCCTGGGAGCCGGGCACGGTGGTGCACACCTATAATCCCAGCAGCCTGGGAGGCAGAGACCAGAGGATTACAAGTTTGAGACCAGAGGCACTCTGCATAATTTAGCAAGACTCTGGGTCAAAAAGTAAAAAAGTGGGCTGAGGGTACAGCTCAGTGGTCCAGCACTTGAAAAAAGAGATATCCTGGGAAAGGGGTCTCAGTGTGGGACTCAGTGGTACAGCACCTCCTAAGCATGTGCAAGGCCCTGAGTTTGAGCCCCAGTGCTGCACACAAAAGAAGTATCCTAGGAAGGGGAATTTGAGTGGGGCATTATGGAAATTTAAATTCAACCTAGAAATTCATTAAATATCAGTGAAAAAGCTGGGTGTGGCATGATCCTGTAATCCTAGCACTCAGGAGGGTGACACTGGAGGATTGTGAGTTCTATGCCAGGGCCAGTGTGGACTGTGTAGCCTGACCCTGTCTCAAAACAAAACAACAACAAGGTTAATGAAATACAATTACCTTAAAATGACTTTCTTTTTCTTCTCCTTCAGAATCCAGCAACTATCACAAGAATACTCCTTAGCCACTTCAATTGGGATAAAGAGAAGCTAATGGAAAGGTAAGGAATTATATTGTCAGCTTTGTACTTAGAAGTAACTGAGAAAGCCTATTGAACTGAATTTATAAGAAGGAAGTAAGGAATTAATTTATATATCAGTATGTGAACAAACAAATGTGCAAGTAGTAACTGCATTAATTTACTGTATTCCTTGTATGCAAATGAACTTAGTGTTAGGGAATTCAGGCTTAATGTAGGTCTTGTTTTACTTTAGAGGTGAAGCAGGGGCTCTGCTTCAACTGCTACATGTATCCTCAAGTATCAAGAACTAAAAGTAGGTTTGAAAAAAAGCACTTAATATATTATTCTTGTTAGGTTTCATTGAGTCGGTATCCGACTCATAGAACCCTACATACAATAGGCGAAGCACTATTGTCAGTGCTTCTCTGCTATTAGGGTTTTCAGTGGTGGACTGATTTTTGGGAGTGCGTTGCATTCTTAGAGCACATAAATTATTACTTATCACCTAATTATCACTTACCTGCAGCCATACCACTGTGGCATCTCAGAAGCTAAGCAGGGTCAGGCTTGGTTAGTACTTGGATGGGAGACCATCTGGGAACACCAGGTGCTGTAGGCTTGGGAGAAGGACCCGGCAACATACTCCCAACAAACAATCTGCCATTGAAACCCTATGAATAGCAAAGAAACATAACAATACTGTTTTGTCTGTTGTAAGAAGGGTCAGTATGAGTTGGACACGACTCCCCAGCACCTAACAACAACAACAACAACAACAACAACAACAACAACAATTATCACTTAAAAAGATATTTTGTTCATAAACCTTTAAATCTATATTATGCATGTAAATGGCATTTATTCAGTAAAAACAAAATTGAGAAGTTGTTTGGGTTTCCTGGCTGCCAAACCAGTTGCTTGGACGGGTTCTCTGGTTTTAGGGCAGGATTCTATTCTGTTGGGTGTTTCATATATTTTATCTCTGAAAATCTTTCTAGTTTTAAAAGAGAAAAAATAACCGGGACTGGAGACTGACAGTATTAATGCTATTCTTAATTTTCTTTTGTCCTTTAGGTTGGAAATTTGGGGCACTTGTTAAAGAGGGAGGGTAACAACCTATATTTACTCTTAGTTATAATAAAAAAAATTATACCTACTCGTTGGGAACCAAGATTCCAAATATTATGAGAAATAAATGGAAAATATTTCCCATTTTAAAAATCAGAGTGCTTTTTAAATCAGATATTCGTTAATACCAAGAATATTAACCCCTTTCATATACCTTATGTCCTAGCTACAATCTAATAGTAATTATAGTGACCATGTGATTCTAGGAGCTATTTGATTTTGTCCTTCTAATAGTTTTATGGCATTAGAAGTTATTATCCTCAATTGAGGCTGGGATTTTGCTCAGTTGGTAGAGCGCTGCTCTGCAGTCTCTGAGGTCCTGAGTTTGATTCCCAGCACCACAAAAACGGGAGAAGGATGTGGCAACTCACTCCCGAGGCGGTCCCAAAACAATCAGCCATTGAAAACCCTATAAGGGTCGCTATGGGCCGGACACAGCACCTAACAACAACAACATCCTCAATTGACATGAAAACTAAGTTTTGGAATTTAACCTTTTGGCTCCCATTGGGACATATGTATCAAAAAGTGTGTATGAATTTGACAGAAAGTCAAGAAAATGATGGAAAAAGATATTTTACAAACTCATTTTATGCATTCCAATTATGTTGCTAATGTTCTTGTTTCACTTTTTCTTTCTTTTTTCTTTTCCTTTTCTTTTTTTTTTTACTTTTGGTGCTGGCGGGGGGTGCTTTTGAACTGAGGGCTTCGCGCCTGCATGCTTTGCAAGTGCTGGACCTCTGAGCTGTGCCCCCAGGCTTTGTTTTTTTCTTTGGGGTTTTTTTTTTTTTTTTTTTTTTTTTTTTTTTTTTTTTTTTTTTTTTGAGACAGGGTCTCACTAAGTTACGCAGAATGCCTCTGGTCCCGAACTTGCGATCTTCCTGCTCCACCTCCCGAGCTGCTGGGATTACAGGCATATGCCTCTGCACATGGCCTCGAAAATATTTTTAATGTATTACTTTTCCCTTTAGAAGATTAACATAGTTCAAGAGGCCAGGGACCATGTGTCATCTGGATTAATGAGAAACATTGTGCTAGGTATTTGCCACTGTTTTCCATCAAGAAGTTTGCTAAAACTCTACATAGTACATGTTACATGTAGGTGCATATTTTATGAAAAGCTAGCATATAATTTATTTGATATAAACGTTTTAAGATACATACTTTTATTTCCCCCTTCCTCCCCTTTTTCAATAAATTAAAGTATTTCAGAAGAATATTTAGAAAGCATGTGTGGTATAGAATGACATAATTCTCCTCCCCCCCCCCCTTTCTTTCTTTCTTTCTTTTTTTCTTTCTTTCTTTTTGTGGTACTGGGGGTTGAATCAAGGGCCTCCCACTTGCATGCTTTGCAAGTGCTGTACCACTGGGCTGTACCCTCAGCCCATTTTTTTCCACTTTTTGAGACAGGGTCTCGCTAAATTACGCAGACTGCCTCTGGTCTCGAACTTGCAATTCTCCTCTGCATCTGGAGTCACTGGGATTACAGCCGTGCTCAACTGTGCCCCTCCCCCTTTTTTACTTTTTTGCCCCCAGTATTTTTGTATTAGTAATTTTTTAGTGCATGATTTAATGGGTTTCATTATGACATTTCCACACATGGATATCATTGTACATTGCTCTTGTTCGCTTCCCCCATTATTCTCTCATGATCCCTCCCCACCCCACTTCATTTTAAAAAATGACTTATGGGCTAAGGTATGCTTTGTAAATGGTTTACTAAAGCTAATATGGGCTAGGGGGCTGGTATTTAGCTCTGTTGGTAGAGTGCTGCGCTGCAGTCTCTGAGGTCCCGAGTTCAATTCCCAGCACCGCAAAAATGGGAGAAGGACCTGGCAATCCACTCCCAGGGCAATCCTGAAACAGCCATTGAAAACCCTATGAGGGTCGCTATGAGTCGGGTACTGACTCGATGGCCCTTAACAACAACAACAATATGGGCTGGGATTTAGCTCAGTTGGTAGAGCACTGCTCTGCAGTCTCTGAGGTCCCGAGTTTGATTCCCAGCACTGGAAAAATGGGAGAAGGACATGGCATTCCACTCCTGAGGGAATCCCAAAACAATCAGCCATTGAAAACCCTATGAGGGTTGCTATGAGTTGGATAGGACTTGACGGTACCTAACAACAACAAAGGTAATATATTTAAACTGGTTTCAATAAAATTATTTAAAGAAGAATTTCTTTCTCTCTTCCTCTCTCTCTCTCTCTCTCTCTCTCTCTCTCTCACACACACACACACACACACACACACACACACACACACACACCCTCTTTATTTGCTACAGTTTATACCTATACTTCTCTCCTAGCCTCTGAGCAAAACAAGGTTCTGATCTTGGTTTAATTCATTTCATTGCTTTTCCCTATAGAAAATCATGTTTTTGGCAAACTTTTACTTTGCTTATTGCTGGACTCTCATCCTTTCTGTTTAAATAATGCAGGTACTTTGATGGAAACCTGGAGAAACTCTTTGCTGAGTGTCATGTAATTAATCCAAGTAAAAAGTCTCGAACACGCCAGATGAATACAAGGTCTTCAGCACAGGATATGCCTTGTCAGATCTGCTACTTGAACTACCCTAACTCGGTGAGTATCTGGTAGATTAAGGCTAGCATTGACTCTATTCCAGAGCATAAATCGACTTTCATTATTTAAACAAAGGAAAATCTGGAAATCTGGGAGCAGTAACCTATCAATGTATTAAGGATAAGGAAAGGAAATGGAAGAATAAGAGCTTGATTCTTTTTATCCTGTTTATCTATCTATCTGTCTATCTATTTATCAATCTATCTGTACTGGGAGTTGAACCCAGGGTCTTACACATGCTAGGCAAGTACTCTACCACTTAGCTGTACTCCCAGCCCCTTTTCTTAAATTGTGCAGGTTGCCTCTATCCTTAAACTTGTGATCTTCCTTCCTTAGTCTCCCAAGGTGGGATTACAGGTATATAACACAGCGCCTGGCTTTGTTTGTTTTTACAACTTGTCCAGTTGTCATTATACACCTTAATCTTTCTGGAGTTTATTTTACCACCATGGGGAGAATTGTGTGATAGATGCTGCATAAACTGTTTTTCATCCAGATTAAAATAGATTCCAAACTTTAGGCTGTTATTTTTACTATCTGAAACCCTTATAAAGTGTTTTTAGCACTGAGCGCAGTTGCTCACTCTCGTAATCCCAGCAACTCAGGAGACAGAGGCAGGAGCGCTACAGGGTAGAGGCTAGAGGCAGCCTGCATAACTTAGCAGGACCCTGTCTCAGGATACGAAACGGGCTGCATTCTTAGCCCAGTGGTAGAGAACTTAGCAATGTGTGTGTGAGGCCCTGGATTCAACACCCCAGAACCACATCCACACATACCCACACACAAGTTTTTAATATTATGCATTAAGGCACATTTAGGATTCTTCATAAGAAGAAATTTTCACTTCTGATAGAGATTCTTAAACATGGCAGATGGTGACAGAATTAGAATAAAGAGCGTAACCAAATAATAGATGTCTCTCTTAAGTGTCCTTCTTAAAATTTTATTGAGTTAAGATGATTTACTTTGGAGTGTTTAGTAAAGAAATTTTAGCCTTAAATAAACATAATCTTCCTATTGAGGCATTAATTCCTAGTAACCACAGGAAACTTATAAGGGCTGATCAAAAGATGTGGTGAATGTTTACATTTAAAAAAAGTATCATAGTAAAAATTTATTACAGAACTTCTTCAGAAATTGAACAGTAATGAGATAAGTGTGCATGAAGCAACATGGAGAGTATTTTGAGTGTGTTTAATGGCAGTGTGTCTATTACTGTTGTTGTTGTTGTTGTTGTTAGGTGCCGTCGAGTCGAGTCCGACGCATAGCGACCCTATGTACAGCAGATCGAAACACTTGCCGATTCTGTGCCAGGCAAACCATCTTATTTATGTTTAAGCCCATTGTTGCAGACACTGTGTTGATCCATCTGGTGGAGGGTTTTCCTCTATTACTGTAATAACTTTTTATTTAAACATTTGCTTTATTTTTTATCACACCATGCATATTTGTGACATAAAAGTATTTAGTTACTTGGAATTCAACTTTTAAGATGTTCTAATATCTGGCCGGGGCTGGGATTTGGCTCAGTGGGTAGAGTGCTGCGCTGCAGTCTCTGAGGTCCCGAGTTCAATTCCCAGCACTGCAAAAATGGGAGAAGGGCCTGGCAATCCCGAAGCACTCAGCCATTGAAAACCCTATAAGGGTCGCTATGAGTCGGATACCGACTCGATGGCACCTAACAACAACAGTATCTGGCCGGGCACAGTGGCACAAGCCTGTAATCCCAGTGGCTCGGGAGGTGGAGGCAGGAGGATCGCAAGTTCAAGACCAGAGGCAGTCTGCATAATTTAGTGAGACCCCGTCTCAAAAAGTAAAAAAAAAAAATAAAAATAAAAAAGGCTGGGGTGCAGGCACTTGCAGAGCTTGCAAGCGTGACCCTGGGTTCAACCTCCAGTACCACACACACACACACAAAAATGTTCTAATATCTAAGTAATTATATAATTCTACAGTAATTTTAACTATGGTGCTGATCTTCTCTGCTTTAATAGATAAGCAGTTCTTTCTAATAGTCACTATATACTAGGTCTTTTGCACCAGTATATTTGTATATTTTAGCATATTGAAGGTTTTTCATTGTTTATCTCAGAATAATAGATGTCTATCTCTAAAGGGGTCCATTTGAATGGAACTACCTTGTTCAAATGTATAACTGACTAGAAACTAGGTTTTTTAGAAAACGTAGAAGAATAGAATGACCAGTGAGTTAATTTAGTAGGTAAAGTACAGAAGTAGATTTCTGAATTCTCAAGTTCTAATTGTAGGTCTAACACTAAATATTTGGCTTTGGGAGCAGGTAAATCATTCAGACTCACTTGGAGTTGCAGTTTTGTATCTTTCAGATGTTGACTAAGATATTCTTCCACATCTCTTCCAGCCTAAGAATTCTTTGTATCATTTCCCTCTTTAAATTACAATCCTTACTTGAGTACATATAAAACAGATCAGTATTATTATTAAATACATTAAATTCAGGTTCTGATTACTTTCTTATCTTTTAACAGATTATCTTTGCTAGTTGACATTTATATAGTGCTTACAGTTTATAAATGTTTGTGTGAGGTTCTACTAAGATCCAAATAATTTGTCCCAGATTATACAAAATTTTCTTATTCCCTGGCATTTTCCTTCCTGCTTTGATATAGCCAGTTCCTCCTTCCTTTAAGTATTTTTTTGGGGGTGGGAGGATGGGAAGCATACTGGGAGATTGAACCCAGGGTGCTCTGCCATTGAGTTGCACCTGTAGCCCCCTTTTTTATTTTTTATTCTAAGACAGGGTCTCACTATGTTGCACAGGCTGCCTCTGGCCTCGAACTCAGGATCCTATTTCAGCCTCCCAAGTTGGTGGGACATTTAAATCTTAACTATAATTTTAATACTGAAAGTAGCTACTTACAAATATTCATTGTAACTTTCTCAGTGCTTTTGATATTGTCCAACAGTCTCAACAAACTAGAACTGAAAATCATGAGTGGAGATTTGGAATGTATATTTTTGCTTTCTACTTGTAACTAATGATGGAGAACTTATTATTCATTTAGCATGCCAGACACTAAGTTTTAGAAAGATGATGGAGAATAAATACATAAATTCTGTCTTCAGACAACTTACAGATTATCTGGGCAGATAAATAAAACTGACATTCAGATAGAATGGTATGTGCTTTAAGAGGACAAACACAAGATATGACACTGTAGGAATGTGTTGGTGGGATACTGTGTTAGTCAGCTTTCAATTGCTGTGTTAATTTATGAGGAAGAAAGATTTAGTTTGGCTCACAGTTTCAGAGATTTCAGTCTGTGGTCACTTTGCCTTGTTGTTGTGGGCCTTTAGCAAGGCAGACATCATGACAGAGAGCATGTGGTGGAGCAGAGCTGCTCTTCTCATGCAGCTGGGGAGCAGAGAGGAAAAGAGGGGAAGGGATCCAGTACCCATTTTAAGGGCACGCCCCCAAATGACCTAACTTCATTCAACTAGGCTGCACCCTTTTAAGTTTTCACAACCTCCCAAGAGCGCCATTAGCTAGGGACTAAGCCTTCAAGACATGAGCTTTGGGGGGACACATAAGATCCAGAACATAATAGACACCTAATTCAGTTTTTGATCTGGCATGTCTTTCCATAGAAATAGTCAGCCTAATGTGTTGCTGGGGCACACCTGACAGAAACAAACTTACGAAGGAATGATTTACTAGAATTCATTTTGAGGATTTCAGTCCATCCTTGAGTACATATAACAGACAGACAGGGATGGTGCCAGGACAGGCAGGCATGGCGGCAGAGCACGTGACAGGGCCTCTGATGGATGACTTCACATCATGGCGAATCAGGAGCAGAAAGAACTATTAGACCTGGGGGCTAGGTAAAACTTCCAAAGGCCTGCGCCAAAGTGACCTACTTCTGCAAAGCTCGATTCCCCCACCCAAAGTTCTGTAGCCTCCCAGGACAGCACCACCAGCTGGCACCAGATATTCAAACACATGACCTTTGGGGGTTATTTTAGATTCAAAACCATAATATAAACTAACGTCTGAAGTTACTATAACCCAACCGGGAAAATGTAGCAATACACAGACCATGGGAGAAAGGTACTTTCAAGAACGGAGAAGTGTTAAAAACTTCTGAGAAAGGAATTGATAAATGAATATTAAGTTAACAAGAAGTTTACTGATGACCTTGGAAAGTTATTTTAAGTACTGTGATAGGATGGGAAAACAGATTGCACAGGCTAAAGAGTCATTGACTTAAAGGTGGGAAAGGAAGTGGAAGCAATTAATGTAATCACATTACTCCTTTAGAGGAAATTTGAGCCAGGTTCAGTGGTGCACACCTGTAATCCCAGCTTTTGGGAAGGCTGAGGCAGGCAGATCACAAGTTCAAGGCCAGAGGCAGCCTAATCAATTTAGTGAGACTCTGGCTCAAAATAAAAAGTGGGCTGGAGGTGTAGCCCAGTGGTAAAGCACTTGCAAAGTATGTGCAAGACCCTGGATTCAACCCCCAAGTATGTTGGATTGAGGGGGACTGGGTTGGGGAAATGCCATGATAAGGTGGTGAAAAAAGCAAGTGGGGTGGCAAGTAAGTTAAAGAGTTATGGAGACTTTGCTAAGTGGTATGAACAGTATCATCTTGACAAAGCTAGTTCTTCTTTTCTCGGTCATCTTAAAACTAATAAGGATAATTTTAGCCTGCTTTCAGTTTTGGAAAGAAATGTCACCTGAAATTCTTCATGAAGCTTTAGTGTATTAATTGCATGAATGGTTTACATTGTATAACTCTCATATTTTACTTCCTCTTTTCAGACATTCATCATTTCCTTTCATTTACATGTATATTCAGTACTTTTATCCTTCTAGAAAGCAGTTTTAGCATTATATAGTGCCATATGAAAATAGGCTTTGAAAAAATGCCTTTGATAGCTTATAGTACTTTGGAGTTAACTAAGCTGGGTAGTCTCTACTTTGAATTTCTAAGACT
>VMDO01035335.1:0-16186 GCA_007922755.1 Pedetes capensis | reverse complement strand
ACTATATCTGACAGTGTTTCTTTGCTATCCATAGGGTTTTCAATGGCTAGTTGTTTCGGGAGTGGCTCGCCAGGTCCTACTCCCTAGTCTGTCTTGGTCTGGAAGCTCAGCTGAAAACCTGTCCACCTTGGGTAACCTTGCTCATGTCTAAGGTTACAGTGGCAGAGCTCTCAGCCTCATCGCAACACGCAAGCCCCCATGGCAAACTGACAGACATGTGGGGGCTCTGATGGTAAAATGATTAATACAAGGATGCATATATAGCATAAGAAAAAGAGAAGGAGAATAGAAAGAGGGAAGAGAGTAAAACAAGGAAGGAAGCAAATAAAAATTTAAAAAAATTTAAACAAACAAACAAACAAACAAAACCTCATGCATACACGCTCCCACCCATGTATAAAATCGCTTATAGTCAGGTGCGGTGGTATACACCTGCATTCCCAGCAGCTTGGGGGCCAAGGCAGGAGGATCGCAGGCAGCCTGCGCAACCCAGAGAGACCCTGTGTAAAAAAGTAAAAATATGGGCTGGGGGAGCAGCGCCACAGTCTAGCATCTACAAAGCGAATTGGAGCAAGACCCTGGTTTCATATCTCCATACAAAACAACAAAATCAAACAACAACAACAAAAAAAACCCAAGCCAAACCAAACCAAACAAAACTAAACCCCAATAAACAAACAAACAAACAAAAAAACCAAAATCAAAACAAAACAAAACCATGCATACACGCTCGCCCACACTTATTAAACACTTCTAGTCAGGTGCGGTGGTGCACGCCAGCAATCCTAGCGGCTTGGGGGGTGGAGACAGGAGGACCACAAGCCCGAGATCAGAGGCAGTTTATGCAACCCAGCAAGCCCCTGTCTCAAAAAGTAAAAAATACGGGCTGGGGGCGCAGCACAGCTTTCTGCCCACTTGGGAGACCACTTGGGAGAACCAAATCCTCTTGTGGGTGGGATGATATTCAACCCCCCCAGAGAGAGTCTGTAGTAGGTCTGCCATGCACGGCAATTGCACTAGAAACTGTTCTTATTGTGTCTAATTGTCCCGCAAGACTCTGCCAGAAAGGAGCACTCTGTCCGCGTGGTGCTCAGCCTCCTCCGCAGACCTCACCTTTCTCCACAGTGCAGTGGGATGACTTAGGATCCCCTCTGGTGTGTCTGGGGTCCAGGCATATGTGTGTCCGTATGTCTGTGGAGATTGCGTCTGCATGACTGTCCCACCACAACAGGAGAGAGGGAGCGGCGTTTCAGCTCTGGATGTGTACTGCTGGCACTGGTTTCCCACCGCCACAACAGGAGGGAGGGAGCGATTCCGTGCTGACTCACCCGAAAACTTGCAGTTTGTGTCCCGCAGGCAGGGTAACAGTGTGATGTCAAGGTTGCATGCTGTGTTGGGTCCGGCTCCCATGGGTGTGTGGGCAAAGTCCCCTCCGAGTCTCCAGGATTCTATCCTGCCGTCTGTGTGAAAGCATAATGGCGGAATGGCAGTCCTGCCACTGACCTCTGTGTAATTCTTCCGAAGCCAAATGCTCGATTTCAGTGTCCATCCAGTTTCATCCTCTGTCTCCCAATCTAAACTATCACTGTTTCTATCTATTCAATGTGAGTTCTAAACCCCTCATCGAGGCTTCCCTTTACTCTGGGAGAGAAGGTGCGTGTTATCTGTCCGCCATCTTGGTTTTTCCATTCCTTTTGCTAGAAGTTATAATTTTTAAAGGATGTAATTTACAACCAGGTTCAAAGATTAATCAAAATTTAAGAATTAAGTTTAAAAATTAAGTAAAGACCTGAACTGGTGTACTTATTTCTATTTCTCTTACCTTAAAGAATTTCCTTTTGTAAATGGAACTGTAAGGTGTTTTGTGATGTGCATTGTTCAGGTGTAGGGGTGAGAGGGGAGGGCTGATACAGTTAACTTCACAGGTCACGTACTTTCGGCCTTAGTGAGTATGGTCCATTCATTGTCTTATCACTCTGGTTAGAGACAGAAAAATGAACATTGTCTCTACATAAGCAATCTTCACAGCTGTTTTTTTTATTAGAAATTTTTAATGCACATCATAATGTGATTCATTTTGACATGCTTTTCATTGTGACAATTTTCATATATGCAATTTGATAAACATTATTGGTATAGGTTACCCCTTACCCTCAGTTGTGTTAAGTTCTTCACTCTTAGTCAGGGAGAAATGTAAACCAGATTCTGGGGTGGGAGAATGGGGTTTTTTGTCCTTCCTATGTTCCCTTAATTTCCTGGATCTATCTATCCTGTCTCAGCACCACTTAAGAAACAGTCAGAACCTTGTTCTAATCTCCTTGTTCTCAGTTACTGTACCCAGCTCCTCTGCTTCATCCCAACCCCTGTTCATCAGGTCTGAGTTCCGCAAGTCCATGAGACCCACAGAGTTCAGTACCATACGATGTCCCACTGTGGCAAAGCTCATTGACAGAGAACAGAAATATCTACAATAACGCTTCCACTGGAGGAGGAGATGGGAAGTAAAGCCCAAGGGCCCAAAGTCCGTCCAGTTTATCAGTTTATCAAAAGGAACAATAAGGGTTCTTTGCCTTGTGTCCTGACACAGGAAGGGGCTCTAAGGCACCAGATCTCATCAGTTGACCTCATCCTGTCCCTCTGAGTGCTCTCTCTCTCTTTCTTTCCCTCCCTGCCTTCTGTGGTCATATGGGAAATGTGGATGTGAATGTGAAGCACACCTCACCCAATTCCTCCTGCAATAAGATCAGGAATTTGGGAGATGCCTTAGTGATTATAATTGTGACCTGTTTTTCAGTATCGATAAGACACGTTTCTTAAAACCTGAGTGGATTTTCACCCTATGCGTTCCAGGCAATGCCATGGGCTAATACCAAAGGCTAGAGATGTCCTCAGACCAGTCTTTGTACTAGAAAAATATTTTTCTCCACTGGAGTCTGCCTAGAATTGCTCTGCTCATCTTCCTCACTCAGATGATCTGCACTGTGGCCTCTGCCTCCGGGGAGTTTAACACGTGGACGTGGACGTGGACTAGCATGGAGGGCACACCTCTGTGACTCTTGCTCTCAGGTGTATCTGTGTGGTAGCTTTGTGAGAAGTAATCAGTCATCCCCCTTTCTACATTGTTTAAATGCGGCGCTTCAGCCAGGCATAATGGCTCCTGACTGTAATCCCAGCTCTGCAGAGGCAGGAGGCTCACTGGAGTTTGAGGCTAGCCTGGGCCTCACAGTGAAGCTCCTAAAACAAAAACAGAAACAAGCCTAGGGACTTCTTTGGATGAGCTTGAGGGGAGTGGTGGCTGCAGGGATTTGATGTCATCTCCTGCTGGCAATAGCTTTCATTTGGAGGAGAGACTTCCTCTTTCTAAATTGTTAAATTTCTCAGTAGCTTTGAATAGAAAATCCCAGGCAAGAGACAAATTTCTCGGTAAAGTCACTTATTCCCCCATCTGCACTCAGATGAACAAGTTTCAACATGAGCTTGTTTTTTCCTTATAGAACTTATAGAGGAGGGGAAGAGCTAGAAAGGCCACTCCAAAATTTTACCTTTGTTATATGAGGACCACTCATACTGTTGCCTCAGAACATGTTCTGAAAGCCAGGTGAAAGTCCATTGACCTCCCTGTAACCTCTGCAACCAAATTCCAAGGGCTAAGATCTTCCCAGCCCCAGATTATGAGACCACACCTCCTCCCTGGAATCTGCCCTGATAAATTCAGCATCTGCTATTTGCAGTGGTCCATTGTTAGGACGAGTTGTTCTGTACTAAAAGTGAGAAAAATACAATCCAAAGCACTTTATTATAAAGGGAATTTATTGATACACATACCTGAAAATCCAGGGTTGGCTTGATCCTGATGGATGGTAACATGATCAAGTTTTCATTTGCGTCGGAGAATGGCGTCTTCTCTGTGGCTTCCTATTTCAGCCTGCCTGCTGGCTCCACTCTGATTGAGCTGGGAGGATCCTCCTGGCTAAGATTCCAGACCAGAGCTTGCCATGGGTGAAACAGGCAAGATCCAGAAAGTGGAAGGGAAGCCACAGATATTCAGTTTGAGAGTCACCTTGTGGCCCGTAACTACATATAATCACTATTTGTCAATTGAAGTAAAAAATACAACAAAATTGGGATGTACAGTACTGACTGTTGGGGAAGAAGCTGAGGGAATGGGGTGCAGAAAAGCAGAGGAGGCCTCATTGCCTTTGTAAGGTAGAATTCTCTTTAAAAACAGATATTTAAAACAGGGCTGGGGTTTAGCTCAGTTGGTAGAGCACTGGTGTGCATTCTGTGAAGAACCAGATTCAATCCTGACCACCTCAAAAACGGGAGAAGGATGTGGCAATCCACTCCCAAAGCAATCCTGAAGTAGTCAACGAAAACCCTAGGAAGGTTGCTAGGAGTCGGACTGATGAGACAGCACCTAACAACAATTTAAAACAAGCTGAGCAAATGCAAAGCGAATCCATTTGGCCTGTGTAAGGCACATGCCCGACACTACTGGGAAGTGCATCAGCTTTTTCAGCAGGGCGTCTGTGTTGGTAAGGCTGGAGGAGGTGAGAGAAAGGCTCTGGCTCCCACTCGACCTTGTGTGTCCACCTTTGTCTTTGTGGATTCTCATGGCGTCATGGGTCTGAATTTGTTCTCATTCCCTTCTCTTTCATGTCCAGCCTTACTACTTAAAGTGCAAGTTCAGGCCAATCACCAGAATCAGAGGCAATGTCCCTTCGCAGATTGCTTCACTAGCTCTTACACTTGCGCCTGGTCTTATCTTAGTAATAAATCCCTTAGTACATATGGCTTCCCCCACTTGTCTGTCAGTTTGCAGTGCTTTGGGGGCTTGCGTGTTGCTGTGATGCTAAAAGCTATGCCACCGGTATCTCAGAAACCAGCAGGGCCACCCATGGTGGACAGGTTCCAGCTGAGCTTGCAGGCTAAGACAGACTAGGGAGAAGGACCTGGCAACCCACTCCTGAAACAATTAACCATTGAAAACCCTGTGAATAGCAGGGAAGCACGGCTAGATAAAAAGATCATGTGCATGGCACAGTGTCAGGTAAAGTTTCATTCTGTTCTATGTAGGGACCTGACTCAACAGCACCTAACAACAACAACTGTATTACTTGTAATTGTTTCATTTTCATAATTAAACCCTAATACTGTAAGTTTGGGGCTGGGATTTAACTCAGTTGGTAGAGCGCTATGCTGAAGTCTCTGAGGTCCTGAGTTCAATTCCCAGCACCACAAAAATGGGAGAAGGACCAGGCAATCCACTCCCAAGACAATCGTGAAACAGTCAGCCATTGAAAACTCTATGAGGGTCTCTATGAGTCGGATACCAACTCGATGGCACCTAACAACAACAACAATAACTGTAAGTTTTCTTTTTTGTGTTCATGGTGACAAGATTAAGTTCAACCACCATTCCTACAAACTCAAGACCAGCAGAAGAGGTTTTATATCTCATCTATGCCTCCAGATCCCTTCCAATTGGACCAGCTTGGGCCATCTAGCCATTTCCTACCATTCTGTGTTGCCAGAATGGGAAAAAAAAAAAAAAGTACTTATTGGCTGTTTATGGTTCACACATCCACACGTAAATTAATTGCTGTGGGAATTTGAATCACTAGGGAATTTGGTGGCCAATTCTGACTCACAGGCTTTTGTTTTAACAAAGTGTTTTGCACAGAGTGAGGTGGGATTGATTTCTAAGAGGTCAAGGTGCGTGTGTGTGTGTGTGTGTGTGTGTGTGTGTGTATGTGTTTCAGGGGGGACAGAGCGGGAGAGAGAGAAGATCTGAATGTATTTTACAGCAATGAAGAGTCACTGAAGGCTTCTGAAAGAAGGAGACATAGGAGACCTTTAACTCCTCAGTCCTAGGAGCCATATTTTACTTTGGTTCCTCAGTCCTAGCATTGTGTTTAAACACACAGGAGTTGTGTAAAAAGTCATTAGGTTGTTGAATAATATGATGTGTTTTTGAAAGATGGTCAGATACTGGGTGTAGGATAACTAGGTAGGAAGTAATTGAGCCAGAATTATGCACTTGCCTAGATGGAAGCTACCAATGAAAAGAGGAAGGCCGTAGGCTAGAATTCTGGGATGCACCAATGCTTATGGGGAGAGGAAGAAGTGTCAATAAAGGAGATTGAGAAGAGCTATAAAAATGTATAAGGAAAACTGGATAAGTAGGTAACGTCTCTGGACTGGGACAGGGACCCTGGCTCTTTGGGGAATGTTGAATCTTCAGATGCTTTAGCAATTATCAAATGCATTCATGGTAGTGCATGGCTCTTCATATATGAGTGAAAAATGCATTTAAGTTTTTTATTTAAAAATTTTTTTAGATAATATTCCTTCTTACATGCATCAAAACACATACCCAACAATGAATTCTGACTTGCAAAGGAGGATTACTTTTTTGCACCTGTCTGTAAGCCTCGGTCCCCAAGTTAAACAAACACACATACAAGTGCCATGGAATTCTTTTTAAAGGAAGAAAATAACAAGGATTAATCACTAAATATAATAGAATGGTTTTTTATTTGAAAATAAAATATTATAAAGTAAGAAACTGAGAAAAAACCTAATCTACTGCTAAGTAAAAAGGGCTATAGAAGATTTTGAAAATGTACCCAATTTATGATAGGATGCCCATATAAGTCCAGTTTTCAGTGAATACTGTAACATTTTGGGTCACTCTAACTTATTTGTCAATAACCCTTTCAAGGGTCTCTTATTTATATCATAGATAAGTTTGTTAGCCTTCTACAGTTACTTCTGACTTTCAGATTATTCTTTAAATCAGTTCCTGAGTTTCATATAAGCAGAGCTACCACCTGAACAGAACCTCCAGATAATTCAGGCTTCGTGATTTGTGTTGCAGGTTCTCAGGAAAATGGCATGGAATTGTGAAATATCTTTGTATTATCTGTTTCTTGTGGACATCACGAGCTACTTTCTCATGGCTCCATGCTATAATTACAGACATTGAAGAACAAATCGTGTCATGATTTGGTCAAAGAGTTTCAGCCATAAAATTGGCACTTGTCAAGAGTCAGTTATGAAATTCAAGGTGTCATACAGAGTTTTGAAGCATTGTTCTGTTCTGTGAACTTCAGCACCTTTGCATAAGTATTATTGTCATGACATGTACACTTGAAATCCCTTTAGGAAGATAATGGCTGCCTTCGTGATAATCGTAGTTTTCTTCCCTTTGTTCTTTCTATATCTTGTTGCAAGTTATTACTGTAAATGATCAACTCCCAGCATATTTTGATTTCTCTAAGTTTTTGTAAAAAAAAAGCCAATAATTTACACAAAAACCCTCTGTAATGGTGTTACACAATTGAAAAGAAAACTGTTAGAGGCTCTCCATGCCCTAGAAGAAGGTCTGCGGGATATTTTAGTGTCAAGGCTATTGAAGGACTGAAGATGGCTCTCAGGCTTTTCTTTACACAAGGCTTTCAGTTCAGTTTTTTTTAAATTAAGTTTTCTAAACAACAAGATAAAAATTGCATATATTTATGAATTTTGAAATATGTGTACCTTGTGGAATGGCTAGAACTAATTAGCATATGCCTTACTTCACATATTTATTTTCCTAATGTGGTGAGAACACTTACAACCTACCTTTTAGAAATTTTCAAGTCTATAGTAAATTATTGTTAACAATGTTGTTGTTAGATGCTATCAAGTCAGTGTCTGACTCATGGCGACCCTACGTACAACAGATGAAAACACTACTGTTAGTGCTTTTCTGCTATTCATAGGATTTTCAATGGCTGATTGTTTTTTGGGAGTGGGTTGGCCAGGTCCTTCTCCCAAGGCTATAGCACCTGGTGTTCCCAGGTGGTCTCCTATCCAAGTACTAACCAGGCCGACCCTGCTTAGCTTCTGAGATCTGATGGAACCGGGTGCCACCATTTTATATAATGGATCCTTTGAACCTAGTCACTCTATGCGACTGAAATTTTGCATCCTTTGATCAACATCTCACCTCCCTCCCAGCCCTTGATCACTACTACGCTACTCTGCTTCTGAGTTCATCTTTTTCTTATTTCATATATGGAAGAGATCACATGGCATTTGTCTTTCTGTGCCTGCCTTATTTCACTTAGCACACTGTCTGCTATGTTCATCCATGTTGTCTCAAGTGACAACTAAATTGTTTCAACATTTACATAACATTAAAACTCTGATGCTATGTAGGAAAAAATTCAAAAAATGAACAAAATTTATAAAGAAAAAGCAACAAACAAAAAGTCGCAACTCTTATCTAAATGGCTTTTGGGATAAAAAGTGATTAAAATTATAATTGTATACTACAGGAAAAATAAGACAGAGAATCTTACTTTCAAAACTGATAATTGGCTCAAAGCTAAATCTCAACTTGATTCTATGGTTAAACAGTAGTACAAACATTAACTAAGACTTCAAGTCATAATGGTCCAGAAAAATTTAGAAAGCCACACAGGCACACAAATGAGTAAAATATAAAAATAGTGGAACTGCAAAAGAAGCATATGACTTGATTCTTTGGGGCAAAAAATAGGAAAGTTAAACTTCCAGAAACTATAAACAGGGAATAAAAAAATTTTTAAGAGAGAAAAGGAATACAACATATAAGAGATTAACATTATGAGAACACTATATACATCTCAATGTTAGTGCATTTGAAAGTTTCTATAAAATAACTGATTTTGTGGAAAATACTAAAGTTCTAAAATAGATCAAAAAATAGGAAATAAAATGAAAAACACATTGAAAAATTATTTCCACATAAAACTCTGAACAAAAACAGATGACATTACAAATGTACAAGGAACAGATTTAACATTTCCATGACAAATCATGTGGTCAAAAGTATAGAAAAGGATGGAAAGTTATCTAATGAGGCTTTGAAGATAATATTAGCTCTGAACAATCACTTTTATAACTGTAAACATGAAAATTCAAAATAAAACCCTAGCCAATTGTATAAAATAGATTATTAAGAAAATAACCTCTATTTTCAAGTATTTTTATTTCATGGGAGAATGGTTAAATATTAGAAACATATGGCATAGTGAATATACATGTCCAATAAGAACAAAGAGAATTTATTTTAAAAGAGGATAAAAATATATTTGATAAAATTCAGCACTTACTAGTTGTCAAAGATTTTAGATATAGAAAATAGAAAAAAATCCCATGTAATTTTTTTTTTATTTCTGATTTTTGAGACAAGGTCTTGTTACATAGCTAGGTTGCCCTGGAACTTGTGATCCACCTGTCTCAGCCTCACAAGCACTAGATTACAGGTGTGAGCCATGGCACTTGGCTAGAAAAAAATCTTTCTCTGGTTATAGTCCTTTTCCCTACTCCAAAAAAGCCTACCCAGTCGTGTGGTTTACCCTGTTTTCTGTTTTCACCCAAAACTCTATTCTACCTAGGCCTACCATTTATTCTTTGGGTCCAATTTATCTACTAATCCCCAGGCAACTATTGTTTAAAGTAATACAGGTCTTCATTCCATTCATCCTACCAGTAGATGACTTTTCAGCACCACATAGCACATCTTCATGTAGCTTCTAGCCTAGATTAGATTCCAAGGTGAGGCACAATCACTCCATTGCAAACAGATCTGTCTCTTGTGTTCCTATCTGTACTAAACCAGTTTTGGTACTGTAACGAAATACCCAAGGCTAGTAACTTTATTTAAAAATTTATTTAGCTCTCAGTTTTGGACATTCAACAGCATAGTGCTCACATCAGCTCAATTCTAGTCAAGCCTCATGCCAGGTGGTATCTAGATGGCAGGAGCATGTTTGAGTGAGAGATCACATTACAAAACAGGAAGCCAAAGAGGCTGGGAAATGGCCTGGCTTGCTCTTCCTGTTATTTTATAACAACTCTCTCATATGAACCAACCCAGAGAACCCACAACAAACTCCTTAATCATGTCCGAAGGCATAACCTCAATGGCCTTCCCATTAGGCCTCACCTCCCCAAATTCCACAGAGCCTCCCTACACCATCACCTAGGAGACCAAGCAGCCAACACTTGACCCCTAAGGTGAAATACTCTCTTACTTTCTTGTAGTAACTTTAAATAACTCAACTCCACCCCTATACCATACTTGCAACCTAAGAGATAGACACAGAAAAGGTCTACCTAATTTCTCTTTAACTTGTTAACCACAATCCTAAAAAGTCATTTATCTTGTTTCAGAAGCCTCCTCAATTTCTGAGATGGTTATATCTGTTGGTACCCTTGATCTTCTTGTCAAATTCCTCCATTGTCTCTGGCATGCCTCATTTAGAGGATGATTTAATCTTATTTTATAATTCATGGGCTATTAGATGTAGGATGAGATCTTTTTTCTTTTCTGTCCTCCTCCTCCTCCTCTTCCTTCTTCTTCTCCTTCTCCTTCCTTTTCTTTTCTTTTTCTTTTTTTCTCCCCCCTTCCTTCTCCTCCTCCCTTCCTCCTCCTCCTCCTCCTCCTCCTCCTCCTCCTCGTCCTCCTCCTCCTCCTCCTCGTCCTCCTTTTTCTTTTGCAGAACTGAGATTGAGGCACCTAGGGCCTTGAGAATACCTGGCAAGTGCTTTATCACTGAACTATATCTCAGAACTTTGTCTTTTACTTACCTAAAAATATAAAAACTTAGCTATGTTTGTGCACATAACACTACATTCTCCTGGTTAAAATTGAACAAGAAACCTTGCTCTAATGAGAAAAGCTCTTCTACCACAAAACAAATCTAATGATTTTCTTCATTCTTCTTGTTAAAATGGAAGTTCCTCTGCTGGAATCACAGGAGAACCCTTCTGTTCACCTGAATTTTACTCTGTGGCATAGGCCTTCTCAGGACACCTCTCCTGCTTCCATTTGGAACCACCAGTCTGTCCATCTCCGTTGGTTCATTCTGATGGATAGACAATCAGATCATCAGAGTATTTTTTAAGCCTTAGTCGTTAAACAAGCATGATCACAACAAAAAACAGAAACAAAAACTTTGATGACATTAATTTCTCTGTATTGTTTTCAGTAACCCTACAAATAATTGCCCTATCCTTGCTTCATTCCATGATTTCAGAAGTGAATGGGAGATTCATATTTTTGTCCTTCTCAAAAGATGGTTTGAAAACTATATACATATATATTTTTGAGAAAGCAGTGCATAACTGTGGAACATAATTCAAGCAGTGCAAAATATAAGCTCCCTTTCCATCATTGATCCTCAATACTCAGATTTCTCCTTCTTGAATAATTTTTTTTGTTGGCTTATTATTTTTTGCACAGAATATATATTTCTTGCCTTTTCCACTTAACAATTTATCAAGGAGTTCTTTCATGTAAGTGTATGCAGGTGTGCCTCATTCCTTTTTATCCCTTCATAGCTTGCTGTCATATAAATGTATTTCTGTAGTTCCCTACAATGAAGATGTAGGAAGTCTGTAATCTTTTGCTCATATAGAAAATCTGCTCTGCATATATTGGGAATTATGTTTTGTGGTACGTATTTATAGGGTAAACTTTAAAATGCAATTATCAGATCCAAGAATGTGTTTATTTACAATGTTGGTAGATGCTGTGCAAATGCATTCCAAAATGTCATACCAAGTTATATTTGTACCAACCCTGTCTGCTTCTCTATGCCCTCTCAAGCACAGACTAGGAAAGGAATTTTGCTTTTTGCCAAATGCATTCACTGAAAACGTAATATTCAAATGTAATTCTAATTTACATTTCTTTTGTTATGATTGTAGCTGATCATATCTTGATTTTTTTTTTTTTTTTTTGCGGTACAGGGGGTTGAACCCAGGGCCTTGCACCTGCATGCTCTGCAAGTGCTGAACCACTGAGCTGCACCTCAGCCCATTTTTTTTTTTTTTTTTTACTTTTTAAGACAGGGTCTCGCTAAATTATGCAGACTGCCTCTGGTCTCAAACTTGTGATCCTCCTGCCTCTGCCTCCCGAGGCGCTGGGATTAAAGGCGTGCGCCACCACGCCTGGCCCATATCTTGATTTTTTTAAGTGACTTTGCATTTCTTTTTTTTTTTCCCTCTGAATTCACATTCTTACCTATTTTTTTCTATATGGTACTTAAAAATGTTTTCATTGATTTTTAGGGGCAGTGTGTATGTTAAGAAAGTCAGAGCTGGGCACTGTGGTGCATGCCTGTAATCCTAGCGACTAAGAAGACTGACGCAGAAGGATAGTGCGTTTGGGGCCAGAGGTAGCCTGCACAAGTTAGCAAGGCCTTGTCTCAAAATAAAACATAAAAAAAGGGTTGAGAGTATACATCAGAGGTAGAGCACATGCCTAGCAGGTATAAGGCCCTGGGTTTAACCCCCAGTACTCTAAATAAAAACAAAAACAAGAAATCAAGCAAAAACCAAAATCAGTATATTAGCACATGTATTACTAAAATATCTTAGGTTGTTACGTTTGAAATTTTTGCTTTTTCCTTACCCTGGAAAAAATTTACGTGAGCTCAGGATTGTAATTTTTAAAGTACATATTGCACAACGCTTGGAAAGATTTTATATTCTTCTTATAAAGACCTTTCCTGTTCAAGACTATCAATGAGCTGGACAATATTTTTCTATCATACTTTGATGATTTTTTACTTTTAAAAAGTAATCCTTCTGAAATTAATTTGGTGTAAGGATTGAGAGGGGCTCTTTCTCATTCTCTCTCCCTGGATGTTATCTAATTATTCCAACAGGATTTAGTCGACACCCACCTTGCGCTCCCCAGATGATTTAGAATGCCACGTTCATCTGTAACTACAGCCCATGTGTATTTAGGACTGGAACTGGCTTCTCAGCTACATCAACATTTTGTAGCCAATACTAACATTTCCTCTGGTTTTAAAAAATAACACTTTTTTCTCACATGATTAGCTTATGCTCATTATCCTTCTGTTTCTGATTTTCCCATGATTATTTCAAGTTTATTACTTTTTTTTTTCTATGTTACCTTTTGAATCAGTTTGCAGAATTTTCATGAAAAATTCCGGAGCCAGTGCATTAGGATCAAGTTAAATAAATAAGTTACTTTGTGGGACATAGATATGGATATGCTGAGTCACTTCCTCCAAGAATAAACACGAGAAAAATTTCAGCTTGTTTAAGTTCTCTTTGATAACTTGGGTAGTTTAACATTCTATTGGTATAGACCTCGCGGAGTTCTTCTTGGGCTCATTTGCATTTTGATGCCATTTGGAGTTTTTTAGAATTTTACTTTTAGCTACTTATTGTTTCAATCACTATTTCATCATGAGTGACCCGCTGCCCTTGTCCACTGGACTGTTGAATGTCAAGACCACCATTTTGTTGTAAACTTGGTGGCCATATACTATCTTTATTTTGTTTTTCTAGTAGCATTTTGCTCCATATCCAATCTATCTTCCCTGAAAGTCTTTCTTCTCTTGGATTTTTTTGGCATAATTCATCATGTTCTTATTCCTTCTTCTCTCTCTCTCTCTCTCTCTCTCTCTCTCTCTCTCTTTAAGAAACCTGATACATAAAAATTACACACAAGAATGGGGTACCATGTGATGTTTCAATCAAGAGTCCATTGTGTAATATGCGAATCAGGTAAAATAGATCCATCTCCTGAAACATTTATCATTTCTTTATGGTAAAAACAGACTTTATTTTAGCTTTAAAAAAAAAGTGAACAGAGCCAGACACAGTGGCACATGCCTGTCACCCCAGTGACTGGGGAGGTGGAGGCAGGAGGGTCACAGGTTTGAGGCCAGAGGCAGCTCAGCTGAGCAACTTAGCGAGATGCTGTCTCAGGATAAAAAATTTTAAAAAATAGGTCGGGGTGCAGATCAGTGGTAGAGCATTTACAAAGTACGTGTGAGACCCTGGGTTCAACCCCTAAGACCTGCAAAAAGAAAACAAAAACAAAAATGAAGGAAGCCAGTGCGTTATTATTAACACCAAAACTTGCCATTTACTTTTTAAGTTTGTTTGTGTGTTTGTTTGTTTATTGCTGGAGATTGAATGCAGGGCCTGGGGCCAGCTAAGCATTTGCTAGATCACTGAACTACACTCCCAACCCTTGCTCCCCATCTAACCATAACTTAGTATCCATTGTTCAGCCCTTCCTCATTTCTCTCTCACCTCCAATTCTCTCTTGTCTTTGACTTTTAAATGCTGTAATGCTTTTGGGTCCTTTTTAATTCTCTCACCTGCCTTTCCTCTCGCTCTCACTGTAAAAAAAGTTGCCCAAAAAGCTCCAAAAGGAAGTGCATTAAAAAAAAAACTTCTCTGAAGGAATAGTTGACTCTTCTTCGTACTCATTATATGAACTACTATTTTTGCATTTGGGACAATACACTGGCAAAATTATGCAAGACTTGACTTTGATCTTAGCAAAACCCATAAATAAGATAACTTCTCTTCTGAATTATTAAGGGTTGCAGACAATTTGCACCATCCTTCTTTCCTCTTAATTAACCATGGGAAGATTTATTCCACACAAATACCTCTTGCTGCACCTTTATACTACAAGAGAAATGTGCAGCCCCACGGTGGAGGAAAGGACAAAAAAAAAAAAAAAAAAAAAAAAAAAAAAAAAAAAAAAAAAAAAAGCCATCTGACTTTCAGAAACAAACCCAGGTGGATTTATTGCCTAGGTTTTATCATCTGGCCCCTGGGCTTGTGTCAGGGACGAGTAATCATTTTGTATCAAGTCACGGCTTATGTTGCAGCTGGCAGGTGTGTTCTGTCCTGGGTTTCAAATGCTACTGCATGGAACGGTCACATTCATTTTTTGTTCTTTCTATGGCAAAAAGGAACAGGTGACAAATCCAATTACAGATTATGTTCTCTAAGAAAATTTCCGGATCAGCAAGATCCTGGTGTCGGTGAAAACGTAGGCATCATGGATTAATGTTCCTTGGCCTCATTTCGCCTGCCCCTGACCAGTATGGGAAACTGAGGAAGAGAAAAGCAGCCCACATGGGACTAGCGTGGGCACATCCGCTAGCCTGGAATGATGAGCTGGCCTGACAGTGGCTGTTAGACTTGGTGCTTTTCTTTTGATCATAAGCGATTTCACAGAACGTCAACATCAGACAAGGCCACTCTGTGACCAAGATAAATCAAGATCCATCAAGATAAAAGCAAGCCCACTGGTAGTCATGTCTGAACAGAGGCAAAACATAAACACAGCCAAAGCCATAAAACACCAAATACCACCTGTCCTGGTGAACATGATGCCTCCCGCCCCACCTGCAGCCTAGGTCTCATCCGCCTCTTCTCTCCTTCCAGATGAAATTTACTAGGAGGGGCCATCAGAGAGTTGCCCACAGAACAAAGCCCTGCTCCCTGAAATCGGCTCCCCGCAGCATCTCACAAGAACCTCAGTTCTTTCAGAGTGCGTTTTAGGGTTACAAATTTTAAAAATTAATAAAATACAAAAACAAAGAGTTAAAAAATCTTAACGTGTCTAGGTAGGTACCACCTGGGCAAGAAAAATGAGAGCAGTGATCTCATGTTCTGTAGAAGAAAGGGAAAATGGCCTCCTTTTAAATCGAAATAAACCCAAGCAAGTATAAAGCTCATTTATAAACATTATGCTGATTGAAATAAATTAAATATAGGAGAGAGAAAAGTGGAATGTAATGTGAGTATGGACTCAGCACATGAGCAGTAATTTGAAATATGGATTTTCAAAATGATAGACTTTCTATCACTTAATCCACAGCTTTTTGACAGCTTATACCGATGTTTTATACTGTACTGACTTTTCCCTGTGTGGATTTCTCTTTGTACCACGTAGATATAAGTTTATAGAAGCCCAGTGCCTTGTTATATCTTATCTCTGTCCTGTTTGATATCTAGTAGAGGTATTGTTACACTGATTCATTTTTAGTATTATTCAGAATGATGCTACATTTAGCCAAGTCAGTATTTTTTTTTTTTTTGGATGCTGCCTAGAACAGACAGACACATAAATGATCAGACTGAAAGAGAAAACTGAGATTTTCAGTTAATTATTTTAAATGTATGAAACAATAGAAAGACCCTTAAGTTTTTATAGTTGGACCAACTGAGGGCCATTTCTCATTAAGAATACAGTTGCCAGTGGACTTAGTGGAGAAGGGACAATTTGGGGTGTGCAAAAGAAGGAGGGAGGGATCTAGCAAAAGGAGGAAATCCTGGGAGAGGAGAGGGGGAAGAGGAGGAA
>VMDO01035334.1:0-16170 GCA_007922755.1 Pedetes capensis | reverse complement strand
CTGTGCATATAGTGCTTAGCCATCATCTGTTGCTAGATTTAACAGGTACAATATCTCATTTATTTTTTCCATATGTTTTCTTATGTAGTTATAATTATCTCCTATAAAAGGTGAGAAATTGGAGGCAGAGTTTAAACAATTTGCTCAAAATCAGAAAATTTACATGTAAGTAATTTCAAATATCTTCTCTTTTTATGTAATACTAATTTTAGAGATCTATTGAATCATCATTCTACAATATTTGTCTTTAAAATATTAGTACTACCACATACTCTTTTAAAAATTATATATAATATACATTTACTTATTTTATAAAAAATCTAGCTATTGGTTGGTAGGTGTTATTAGTCATATATTAAATGATCAGTGAATTTCTATATTAAATAGTCATATTTAACCTTTTTTGGAGATAGGGTCTTACTGTGTAGCCCAGGCTGTCTTCAAAGTCTCCATCTTCCTGCCTCAGCCTCCCACATACTAGGATTATAGGCATGTGCTACTACATCTGTCTCATGTTTAACATTTTTAGGACAGCAACATTAAAATAAATTAAATTTGATTACAAAATCCTTTTCCTAGTAGAACAGATTACTATATTCATGATAAGTGGAGTTCAACATTCCATTTCCATCAAAATCAAGTAATCTGCACTAATTTACTTAAGTTATCCATGGTGGATACAACCTTAGAAGGGATTTTTCATTTATTTTAGAACATTTATTTTAATTACGATTTGTTAGTATCTATATTAGTTGATGGGCTGGTATTTAGCTCAGTTGGTGGAGTGCTGTGCTGCAGTCTCTGAGGTCCCAAGTTCAATTTCAAGCACTGCAAAAATGGGAGAAGGGCATGGCAATCCACTCCCAAGGCAATCCTGAAATAGTCAGCCACTGAAAACCCTATGAGGATCACTATGAGTTGGATACTGACTCGACGGCGCCTAACAACAACACCACCATATTAGTTGATGTGGAAAGTAATATAAATAAGACAGAAACTGTGTCTTCAAGGAATTCTCTGGCCAGTAGCAAACAATGAATACTGCAGTCCTTCTATAGTGTTTAACTGTTCAGGTTAGTTTCACAAAAAGTAATTCTATGGCAGGAGTTTGGTACTTCAAAATTCAATTAGTTAGACTTAGTTTTAGTGTGAATTTAGATGATTACAAAAAGCATGCCCGATTTCAGTCACAGTGCCACCACAGTCCGTGCCATAGTCCTAATTACAGCCCAAGGAAAAACTTAAAAAGTCAGGAACGCCACAAGCGTGCTTAAAACAAAATAAGAATGGCTTTGGAACAGAAATGGTAGAGATACAGGGTGACTGTAATTAAAAACACAGGGATCAAAATTAAATTCCCAGTAGATTGTTTTCTCCACCGAAGAAAATAAAGTAGAAAATTAATAAGCTGAAGTATAATACTACAGTGGGAAAGAGAATTAAAGAAATGTGAAATAGGAAAGGAAACCTGGAGTTATGGAGAACACATTAGGAAGCTTCGACCATTTCAAATATGACTTAGAAGGTAGAAGAAGATGCCTCTATTTTGGCAAGCACAGAAGAAATAACAAATTATTTTAGCACAGACTTCTTCCCTAAATTCTTAAAAACTAAGCTCATTAATTTTTTAGTGTTCCTTCTGTTATAGGAATTAGCAACTGTTGCCCAAAGGGCAAATCTGGCCCACTATCTGTTTTTCTCAGTCTGCAGCCATACTATGGTGGCATTGGATCCCGTTAGATCTCAGAAGCTAAGCAGGGTCGGACATGGTTAGTACTTGGATGGGAGACCACCTGGGAACACCAGGTGCTGTACAATTGGGAGAAGAACCTGGTAACTCACTTCCAAAAATCAATCTGCCATTGAAAACCCTATGAATAGAAGAGAAGCACCAACAATAGTGTTTCATCTGTTGTACTTAGGGTTGCTATGAGTCGGACACCTACTCGATGGCACCTAACAACAACAACAACAACAACATCTGTTTTCTATGGCTTGTAATCTAAGAATAATGTTTAGCTTTAAAAATGGCTAAAAATATAAAAATATTATTTTGGAAGACAAAAAATTATAAGTAATTCAAATTTAACTGGCCATAAGATTTCTTTGGGCACAGCAAAGGTTATATTTATATATTGTCTATGGCTTCTTATGTTGAGTTGAGGCAAAGTTGAATATAGACATTGTTGTTCTTCAGTGCTGTCAAGTCTGACTCAGAGAGACCCTATGTGCAGTGGAATGAAACACACGTCTGTCAGTTTGCAGTACTATGGGGGCTTGTGTGAGGCTAAAAAGCTATGCCATCAGTTTCATATACCAGTAGGGTCACCCATGGTGGACAGGTTTCAGCTGATCTTCCAGAATAAGACTGACTAGGGAATAGGACCTGGCAACCCACTCCCAAAACAACTAGCCATTGAAAACCCTATGAATAGCAAAGAAACACTGTCAGATATAGTGTCAGAAAATGAGCCCTCCATTTTAGAAGGGACTCAAAAGATAACTGGGGAAGAGTTGCCTCCTCAAAGTAGAGTCTGCCTTGATGATGGAAGTGGAGTAAAGCCACAGGGACTTCCATTCACTGATGTGGCATGACACAAAATGAGGAGAAAGAACTGTGAACAACCATTAATAAATGGAATGTGGAATGTACATAGTATGAATCTAGGAAAATTAGGCATCATTAAAGGGGAAATGGAGCACTTAAACATTGACATTCTAGGCATCAGTGAGCTAAAATGGACTGGCATGGGCCATTTTGAGTCAGATAATCACATGGTCCACTTTGCTGGGAATGACAAACTAAAGAGGAATGGGGTTGCATTCATCATCAAAAAAGACATCTCAAGATCTATCCTGAAATACAATACTGTGAGTGGTAGAATAATATCCACATGCATACAAGGAAGGCCAGTTAATATGACTAATACAGACATTAGATTCAATAATACCTGGAATGTTTAAATTTTAAAGATTTATTGAAGTAACAGACACATTCCCATTAGTCCTCCTCAAAAATACTCTCTTTGTCTTTGAACACACTAATCTCATCAGTCTTCTTGCCATTTTGAGAGGAAGTTCTGGAAGTCCTCTTTTGTGTCTTCAGTTTCATCCTCCATCCTGACAATGCTCTGTGTCACACACTACTTCTGGTATGGCAATTTCTGTCAAATAAATACCCTATGGTGTGTCTTCATCCACTTTATTCACTGGATATTCACTGTGTGAGTTCAGGCTCTTTCTCAAGGTCAAAATGACCTTGAAAGGTGAACATTTTGAATGGACTCAGAACATTGAACCAGCCATGACAGCACAACCAAAGACACTCACAGGAGAGCTTCTAGAATGGTTTCTGCTTCAGAAAGTGGCAAGAACAATGAGAGAAATGTGTTTAAAACCAAGGGGGTTAATGGCAATGTGCCTTTAGTATTCTCTAAAAGATTAAATATTCTTTAAATTATATTCTTTAAAAACTTAAATATTCACCATTTTTATCATACTTCAGATCTTTTGGCCTGCAAGGTGAAAATATTCATTAGCTACCCCTTTCTAGAAATATTTTCAAATTATTGTTCTATAATGTAAATATTGAAGGCTGATAGTACTAGTTTATGTACTGCTTCAACTACATTCCAACTATTTTTACTTATAATATTGTCATTCTTTTTCAGATATAAATGTTTCTAGTTTTTCATTGACTTTTTTGACTCATGACTAATATAGAAGTCTCTGCTTAATTTGCAAATGCATATTTAACAATAATTTTTTCTTTTCTTTGTCTTTTTGATGTTGTTTCTTTATTTTTCATTTTTATTTTGTTTTTTGAGATGAGATCTTGCTATGTATCCCAGGCTGGCCTAGAGCTCAGAATTGTCTACCTCAGTCTTTCAAGTGCTGGGATTAAGTGTGTGTGTCACCACACCTGGCTAACAAGTTTTTCCCATTGAGGTTTTCCTCAATGAAAATGTGTTTGAATAATATATTCTGCTGGATAGTTTATCTTGCTATAGCACTCAAATATATTTATTATTTTAATGGTTTCCACTTAAATTTTAGCATATATTCTCTACAAGCTTCACTACTTGCATCAAACCATGAAAAAATTCTTAGAACACCAATAAAACAGATAGTCCTCTGCACAGCCAACTTTAAAATAAATCACAAAAGTTATCATCCTTTAATTTGAAAATATTTAAGTTTACAGCTGGGCATGGTGGCGCATCCTTGTAATCCCAGCGGTTTGGGGGGCAGAGCCAGGAGAATCGCAAGTTTGAGACCAAAGGAAGTCTGTGTAATTTAGCGAGGCCCTGTCTCAGAAAGTAAAGAAAAAAAAAAAAGGGCTGGGGGTGCAGCTCAGTGGTCCAGCACTTGCAAAGCATGCAAGCACGAGGCCCCAGGATCAACCCCCAATACCACACAAAAAAAATTAAGTTTATTTACTGGTAATCTATTAAGAAATTCTTTATTTTTTTCATTTTTATAATGAATAACTTTTTTCCCTGTCATTTCTGGTGGTAAACATTCTTAGTTCTTCTTTATATGAAAGTATATTCATCATTATTAGAATATAATTTTCAGAATATTCAATTTTAAATTGAAATTTATTTTTCCTAGCATTGATATAACTATTTAATATTTTCCGTTTAGTTTTCTTTGTTGCTATGATTTGATAAGAGAAGAGGTGAAGCATGGAATATTTAGGTGTAAATACTACAAAGCCTATATTTAAAAAATTAGCTTAGACTGAAAAAAGGTGTCTGAGAGGTCTCTCTTTGTTCTGTTTGTTTTGCCCTTTCAACAAGAAGGTGTTAATGCGTTGAGAATAAGAAAAAAAAAAAAACATTTCAGATCCTACTATTCTTAATAATACTATGTGGTATCCACTTTGTCCTATAGTTTTACATTTAAGAATATTCATCTTTACTACGTACTCAGGCTGAGAAAATGTAAACAAATAAATTACAAAACTGGCAATGAACATTTTCCCACTTAATTTTCCAGTTAATTTCTAAATTAGGCAGCTAAGTACCTAAAGACTATCAAGTATTCACTGCTCTTTAATTTCTCTTCATTTACTTCCCTTTCCTTATCCTCTGATACATTCAAAATATCACTGTATGGTTACTACAAGATGCACTATATTTCAAAAAGGTTTCTTCTTTAAGACCAATAGCTGTGAAGAAGGCAGAACATTAAATCACCCTAGCAGGAAGGAATACTAGAAAATCAGGTAGTTTGTTTGTATCTTCTGTGCTTGGTATGTTTGTGAAAAATAAACTTATTTCCCCTTTAGGGTACTTTCATTTGTGATAGTTAAACTAATTCCTTGCTACTTTATACTTTTCTCCTTTCATTTTTTTCATGACTGCAAAGATTAGAGGATTTCAAAAAATATTTTATGCTACTAAGTATAGATAGATTTATTGAGGAAGTTACACTGACTAAATTCTCATCTTTTTCCTGTGCTCTGCACATCAAAGGATGAGGCAAAGGAATGCTCTTGCTGAAAATCTTTAGTTTATCCAACTGCTAAATTATTTACCACTTTGGTTTCACTATAAAATATTTTGATAGAAATGAAAGCCTCAGCAATAATATGTGATTACTTTTTATAAAAAGCTCAAATGATCACTGGTCAAAGATGCAACATGAGAGTGATATTACTGAAATCACCTTTTGAGGAAAAATACATAGTGTATTAAGAGTCCTTTTCTACATGGTGTGTTGTGTCAGAGATCCAAAAATACCTTGGCTCCCCTCATGATGTCTACTAAATTAGCAGACACAGTCAAAATATGATGAAATACAACTAATTTCCTCCTTTAATGTCAATTTTAGAAATAATTCCCTTATGTTATATATTTGAATCCTGTCTGGTATAAGATATCAACAAATTTAAGTAGAGCACTAACTTCCTATCCTTAATTAGTTAGCCTCTAGCTGTAAATAACTTGTTTATTTTCTTCCAACTGTGATTTATTAGCTGTTTTACTTATACTGTCAATGAAATGCAGATTATGGAGTGAAAAACAAGCTTTATCAGATTCAATTTTTGCTTTATTTGTTTGTTCTTATAATATCATTGATGTGACGATGACATGAAAGTATGAAAGAAAGAAGTAAGAAAGACACAAAGAAACCAGGTTACCAAGCGCTGTCCTTACACTAGCTAAAGAAACTTACTTTTTCTTTATGTCAATGCCTTCTTTGCAAACTGCACGTGCTTAACAACTAACTACAAAAAATTCTAGATGTGAACAATTACCATTACCTGATATTTAAAAATATAAATGTGAAGGATCAACAGCTTAAATAAAAATTAGTAGAAGTAGAAATGGATAACAATTAATACCAAAATATATATGATACAATGAAATGTATGCATGAGCCTGAAAAAGAGGGCATAGATTTTAGGAGCAGGATTTGCATAATAGTTAAAAGGATAAATTTTGGTCTCATGTACACTTTAAATTGTATCTGGTAAATGGGAGGGAGAAAAGGAATGCAAATTGTACAAGATATGGTTGTTGTTGTTGTTAGGTGCCATCGACTTGGTATCTGACTCATAGCGACCCTCATAGGGTTTTCAATGGCTGACTGTTTTTTGGGATTGCTTTGGGAGTGGATTGCTAGGTCCTTCTCCCATTTTTGCAGTGCTGGGGATAGAATTCACGACCTCAGACACTGCAGCGCAGCGCTCTACCAACTGAGCTAAAGCCCTTTGCTTCTAAGTGAGATAAACAACTGGAGGATTTTGAACATAGTAGTGACTTCATAGGGTTTATCTTTTTAGAGCTAATTCTGGCTGGAAAAATAGACCATTTTGGCTATTCATTTTGTGAGACTACTAAATTTTATAATGAACTACCTATGTCATATAAAAAAAATCAATGATAATGTTAGGGTTTTAGCCTGAGCAACTGTTTGACTGGTAGTACAGTATTCAGGATATGAAGAAAAATGAGGAAGGAATAATTTTGGAAAGAAACAGCATAGGGTTGATTTAGGTAGATTAATTTGAAATTCATATTAAAGATTCAACTAGATACGTCAAGTAGGCAATTGTGTACATATCTTGGCTTAAGAAGAGAAGGACAGCCTAAAGATACAATTTTGGCAATCACCAGTTTATAGAATGTATTTACATCCATGGCTCTAGTTGAGATCACAAAGGTCCTTGGTACTGATTAAAAACGGAAAGGATTGTAAGATTATATCCCAAGACCATCTGATGCTATTGGTTGTTTGTATATATCCCCTTGCTATTTATACCTTTTCTGCATGCCAGCCTAACTTCCAATGGCCAGTGTGTGCATATATATATGTGTATATATATATATATATATATATATATATATATATATACACATACTTATATCTTTTATCTAATTTTAGTATCATTTTGGACAATAAATTCCAATCTGTTCTTGAACACAATGCTGAAATTTCTAGGAATTTAATATAATTTCCCCAGGAGCAGTCGACAACCTGTGAAAATTGTTGACAGACAAATATCTACATTTCCATAACTGTTTTTGTTGGACAGTAATAAAGTGTAGGTTCTTCACCATCTGTCATAATGACCCAATGTTTTTATAGTTCATTATTGGTATTTACAGAGAATCTGATCCAAGGAAAAAAAGAGTACTAATGACAATGAAATACTGCAATATTTAGATCTTGAACATTTGAGGAAAAGCCTAAAAAGAAGTGGTTAGTGATTGCAAAATACCTTAGCATTTGTGTAAGACATTATTGATGTTGTTGCTGCTAGGTGTTATCAGGTCAGATCCTACTCATAGTGACCCTATGTAAAACACAATGAAACAGTACCCAACACTATAACATGCACCTGATCTTTTTATGTTTGAGCCCAATGTTGTAGTCAGTATGTTTCTTCTCATTTTGAGTTGTACCACATCAGCAAAAATGATGTCCCACGGGCTGGTCTCCATTCTCACCATCTATTTTGAGATGGCAACACTTCCCCAGTCATTTCTTCAATGTCATCCAACCTTGGGGGTTCATTTTCTGAAACCATATTTTGAAAGTGATTCTCTGCTAGTCAGAGTGTTTTCAATGGCTAATGGGTTCAGAAGTGGTCTACCCTGTCCTTCTCCCTAGTCTTTAATAGGGTGGAAGCTCAGTGGAAACCTGTCTACCATGTGTGACCCTGCTGGGATCCCTGCTGGGATCTGAAATACTGGTGGCAAAGCTTTCAACATCACAGCAGCATGCAAGCCAGCTCCAGTACCACAAACTTACAGACATGTAGCAGCTTAGAAAGAATATTGGAGGAAAACATTAGTTGGAGTGAGGTAAAGAAAATGAAATGAAAGGATTTATAGGGAGTAAGATAATTAATGTTTCTTCAGGTTTTCTTGTGAGCATGGTGATTATGAGGCAGAATAGAATGACAGGAAAACTAAAAGGACATGGGAAGTGAAAAGAACCCTCAAGCTGGGATTTGGTTTCAGTCTCATTGGCTGAAAATGAAGAATTTTCCCACATTTACACACACCTAAACATTGTGAGGACTGCCTTCAAACACACATTATTTAGGAGAGAGACTTTAAATGAAACTGTTAAAATAGCCATGCTTAAGGTCAAAATTTATGTAACCTTACTTTCTCATTTGTAATTCTCTACTTTCCTGACAATGTTGCAAGCAAGATTAAGAACCACTGTTGCAACCATCACATTCCTTGACAAGTTCCTTGTGATGATTCTTTTGACCATTTTGACATATACATCTTAGGAGCATCTCTTTCTCATCTGTAGACCTAAATCATGCACCTCCTGGGGCACCTCATGGTCTCATTCTACTAAAGAGAAGTTTCTTAAATAAAAGGGTTACAAAATTTTCTATTTTGTTAACACTCTATAAATCTAAATTTTACTTGCAAAGAACTTTATGATAAAAAAGGTAGGTAATCCATCTCATTGGGTTTTTATTTGTTTCATATTTTGTAATAAACACTTGCTTATACTTTGAATTGGGTTGTAAATTACATCAGTTAAGCAATGTAACATCAAAAGCAAAAAATAATAGATATTGCTATTGTTAAGTTGCTCAAATGTGACACTCTCTCTGGAGAAGCCCATGTCCATGTCTTGGACATGTACCTCTTATTCTTTTCTTAAACATCTCTTTTTTCTCTGAATATCTGTGCTTAAATATAAAGTATGTATTGTATCTTATGGGGCTGGGATTTAGCTCAGTGGGTAAAGCACTGCCCTGCAGTCTCTGAGGTCCAGAGTTCAATTCCCAGCACCGCAAAAATGGGAGAAGGGCCTGGCAATCCATTCTCAAGGCAATCTTGAAACAGTCAGCCATTGAAAACCCTATGAGGGTTGCTATGAGTCGGACACCGACTCTACAGCACCAAACAACAACAACAATTGTTATCTTATATCTACTTAATAAACTTACTTTGTTTCACTGTGCCTCATCCTGAAATTCTTTTCTGTGACAGAGTGAAGAACCCAGCTTCACCTGGGTAGAGGTACATAGTGGGGAACACCTCAGGTTACAGGTGGCATGCTGGGCTGCATGACCCACTGCCACTGACAACTAGAGAAATAGGTAGCTACAGAAAGATATGAGCACAGAAAGGATAATTTGATTTATTTTATTTTATTATTTTAAAATCAATAATGGAACTAACAGAATGTTTGCTTGCTGCTGGGAATGGTTCATTAAAATGCTCATATTTGATGATTAAGAGAACTGGGAAAATTGATAAAGTTCTATGTTTGGGAACACAGCAGATGGATGAGAGTACACAAGTGGAGTTGATGGCTTTAGAAAGGTGCTCAGAAAAGTAATGTGAGGAAATGCAGGTTATATAAGAGTAGATATAGATAGGTTGGGGCTGGGGTTTAGGTCAGTTGATAGAGCACTGCTCCACATTTTCTGAGGACGCGGGTTCATTCCCCAGCACCACAAAAGTGGGAGAAGGATGTGGCAGTCCACTCCTAAAAACAATCCCCAAAGAATCAGCCATTGAAAACTCTGTGAGGGTTGCTATGGATTGAACTCAACAGCACCTAACAACAACAGATAGGTTATGGTGATAAAAGCAGGGATGTTTGAAAATTACCTCAAGGGTGCAAAATAGGTTGCCTAGAATATAATAAAGTTGGTTCTACTAATTATCTCTTAGCAAAATGAGCTGCATTTGAACTCAAATCTGTGGGTGAATATGGCTTTCTTTTCCACTCTCCAACTGAAGCAGAAGGGGCTGCATCTTTGCACACGGCCTCAAGATGCCATGTGGATCACATTCCCAGATAGCTCTCCCAAATGCCTGACACTCCAGTAGTCTCAATACCCTCAAAAAGATAAAGTTACTTTTATGTGTGGTGCTGCATAATGAGTTACCACTAACTTAGCAGTTAAAACAGCACCAAATATGTCAAAGTGTTGTAGGTTGAAATTCTAGGTGGATCCAGATGGATTCTCCATTTAGAGTCTTATATGTCAAAATCAAGGTGTCTTGATTGGACACCATCTGGAGCTTCTTGGGAATAATTTACTTCCAAGATATTTCTGGTTGACAGAATTCTGTTCCTTTTAGCTGTAGACTGAAGTATATATTTCATTGATTGCTGTGAGCTGGGGGATATGTCCAGCTCTTAGGCACTGTTCATAGAGCCTGTCTCTGTGACTTTCTCCGTCTTTAACACCAGATATGGAATGTGCCTTAAGATGAATATTTCTCAGGTTTGTTGAAGTCTCTCAGATACTCCACCTCTCCTGCACAATTGGCCAGAAAATTCTCTGCTTTTAAAGGTCACATGTGAATTAGGTTAGGCCCACTCAGATAATCTCCTCTTCTTAAGATTAATTGATTAACAAAATTAATTATGCCTACAAAATAATTTTTGCCATGTAATGGCAAAACCAACCTCAGATGATGAAGGTAACTTGAACTCTCACAGTCTGACTTCTTGTTTCTCTGATGTATGTCTCTTCCTCATGCAAAATAAATGTGCTGTACCATGAATTCCTTATAAATTTTCATCCCATTACAGTATCTGCTCATGTCCAAATTCTCATCATCTAAATCTAAGTGTTATCATCTATTATCTCAAAGTCTCCCTTAAATTTTTTTAGTTCAGAGTTCTAAATCTCATCATCTAATTCAGGCACTTAAGTAGAAATGAGGTACCAGGGCATGAAAGTGTATCTCCATCTAAGGACATACAAAACTGAAGGAGATGGGGCCGGACCTTAAAAGTTCTCTGTGTGGTTCTTGGTCTCATAGATAAAATAATTTAAAAACAGACAAAGAAAGGGACTGAAAGATGGTTTATTGAGTTAGTGTGAGAGAGTGTCCTCAAAGTCAGGCAAGCAGGCCTATGTTGGGAGAATATAGATAGAAAGAGAAAAAAAGAGAAAAAGTTATGCTTTCTCAGAAGTCAGAAATTGGACAGGTTTGGCAGTAAAAGTCCAGGAACAACTGAAAACTTCTCCACTTAGGCTTTCTGAGTTAGCAGGCAGAAAGTGGGCAGGCCCAGAGATAAAAGTCTGCAGACAAATGCATTAATGGATGGAGCCTTTGGGGTTTATAAATCCATATTTTATTAAGAGGACTGATATTCCTCCCATTGCCTTGCCTTGTCATCAAGTGACTTCCTAGGTTCTAAAACAGCATTTCCTCTTTAATACAGGAGGGGTCTTGCCTCAAGAGGTGATCCCCTGCCTGGTCCAGACATGGTAGTATCTGTAATCATCATAAGCAAAGGGTATTATTAGCTACCAGCCAGGTCATTTGTAAAATGGTAATATCTACTAGCAATCATGCTACTTATAAAGGGTATTGTTTACCAGGGAAGTACTGACCACTGATCAAGCCATTTGTCTCAGAGGAACCTGACATTAATATTTATGTTTCAGAAGGAGCCTAGGAAGCAGATAGCTGCAGACTGTCCTTTTATGTACATTTTTCTTTTCTATTATTGGCTATCATATACACAGTCTCTCCCCACCACTTTCAATAAACAATGGTAGGATAAGTATAGACAATTATAGAAATTTTAGCTTAAAATGGACAAAAAGGTAAAAAATAGCCAAAGGCCCAAGGAGATTGGAAAATGAAACAAATGCTGGGTTTTGCTAAATTAGATTCCACAGTTTGGAAATCATTCTCTTTTTGTCTCTTTGTTCTCCTCTCTAGCATCTTAGACTACTTGTCCTATTTGTTACTTTCTCAGAGATCTTGATTTTGCCCTATGAGTTACCCTTTCCTTTTTATGAAATATGACATATTTTTGCATCTGAGTGGTTTAATTAACCTGGTTCCTGTCAATGGAATTTTGTATCTGACAGTATCCTTTTATTTTGTAGTCTTTTTGTCCTTGTTAGTTCCACCTGACAGTGTTTCTGTTTACATAATGTACAAGAAACTTGCAGGCCTTATATAAATTACACTAGATTTCACTCAAGTGGTCAATCTATCTTTCTGAGATAATCTCTAATGGATTTTTAGCTTCTGCTCACATGACTGGGAGACAATGCTGTTAAGATTCCTAGAGGTCCTTTTATTTGATTGAATCTCTGAATCACACCCTTAATATTATTAAAGAGCCTTTTATATAACTGAATGCTTTGATCTGTTAAACTCCCTGTGGTTTTACTAACACGATGTAGAGACACATACTCAGCTTTCCTCTATGCCATCCTTTTCATGGATTTTTCTTGCTTTTAGCATCTTTTGACATCTTAAGATGTTGAGAATTTCCAAAGTCTTCGTATGTTGGTTGACTTTGGTTTAACAGTTCTCTGGATTTCTCTCTCTCTACTTTCTCATGTTATTGTAAACAACCAGAAAAAAGTAGGCAGCACTTTCAGCACTTTGCTCAGAAATCTTAGCCATTTCTTCTTGTTGTTAGGTGCCACAGAGTCAGGTCCAACTCATAGCAACCCTCATAGAGTTTTCAACAGCTGATTGTTTCAGGATTGTCCCTGAAGTGGATTGTCATGCCTTCTCCCATTTCTTTGATGCTGGGCTATTAGTAGGCTATCATAAATTCTCCCGTCCTTGTAACTGCAGGAAACAATTTTGTTGAAAATTCTGCCACTACATAATGATGGTGGGATAGGAAAATATATTTGGCATATTTTGAGTTGATTTTTAAGAGAAAGTACAGAACCTCTGCTATTGTTAGATGCTACTGAGTTGGATCCTACTCAGAGTACCCCTATGTACAACAGAATGAAACACTACTTAACATTGTGCCATGCACATGATCTTTTTATGTTTGAGCCCAATGTTGCAGTCACTATGTTTCTTCTCATTTTGAGTCATAGCACATCAGCAAAAGGAGGTCCCAAAGGCTTTACTCCATCCCCATCATCAAGGTCTACTCTACTTTGAGGAGGCAGTTCTTCCCCAGTCACATCTTAAAGACCTTCCTGCCTGGGAGGGGCTCACTTTCTGACAATATATTTGGCAGGGTTTCTCTGCCAGAGAATGGGCTGGAAGTGCAGCTCAGTGGTCCAGCACTTGCAAAGCATGCAAGCAGGAGACCCTAGGTTCAACCCCTAGTACCATAAAATAATAATAATAGTAATAATAGTAATAATAATAATAATAATAATAATAAAACTCATAGACTTTTCAATGATTGTTTTAAGAGTGGGATGCCTGGCCCTTCTTCCTCCTCTATGTTAATCTGGAAGTTCAGCTGAATCCTGTTCACCATGGGTGGTCCTGCTGGTATCTGAAATACTGGTTGCATAGCTTTCAGCATTACAACAACAGGCAAGCCCCCTAGCACAACAAGCTGACACACATGAGGGGAAGAATCTCTACAAAAAAAATGGTCCTGAAAACTTGTGTTTTTGTAAAAAGAAATTTACATTTATCTATATTCAGAAACAGCAGGTGCAAGTAGAAGCTTTTCTATCTGATATCCCTATTTCTGTCAAGAAAAGACCATTCCAGAGGAAAAAAGATTAGAGGTCTCCCCCCTGGCCCAGTCAGAGATTGCCACAGGTGACTATTACCTGGGAGACTTTGTATGCATAAGAAGACAATTCTTGCTTACTGTGCCTCTTCTCCCCTTAATCTTCTAAGGATTATGGCCAATTCCTTTTGGCTCAAAAGCTCAAGTCTCTTTCCCTTTGTTCAGTTATAAATAAGCTTCAATTTTCTAGCTCTCTTTTGAGTCTCATGCTTTGTTTATGTTTCTTGTGTTTCTGTATATTAATGAACAGGATTTTCCCCACACATCTCTTCATTGCTATTTTACTTCTAATACTAAAATTCAAAACTTCAGAGGAAAAGAAGTACATTTATTTTTAAAATTTATGTTTTCTTGTTAATTGATACATAATAATTGTACATATTTATGGGGTTCAGTGTGATATTTCAATATATGTAAACAATATGTACTGATCAAATTAAGACAATTACCTCTTCTGCCTCCTTATAATTTCCTTATGGTTGGAACCTTTGAGCTCCTCTCTTCCAATTCTACGTACAGTACATGATAGGTTATTGTGAGCTATAGTCATCCTACTGTGATTTAGACACTAGAACTTATTTCTCTTACCTATGATTAGAAACCCTCACCAATTTCCTACTACCCACTCTGCTCCCTACACTACCTAACCTGTTGTTGTTGTTGTTGTTAGGTGCCGTCGAGTCGGTATCCCACTCATAGCGACCCTCATAAGGTTTTCAATGGCTGACTGTTTTGGGATTGCCTTGGGAGTGGATTGCCAGGCCCTTCTCCCATTTTTGCGGTGCTGGGAATTGAACTCGGGACCTCAGAGACTGCAGCGCAGCGCTCTACCAACTGAGCTAAATCCCAGCCCCCACCTAGCCTGTAGCAATTGCTATTCTACTTTCTTGTTCATTGTGATCCACTATTTTAGCTTCCATATATGAGAAAGTGTTCCCAGAAACTAAGGTTTGTACTGTTAACCATTCTAATGAAAAACCAGGAAACAGAAATTATTGAAAGAAAATAGATGATTCAAGGCTGACCCTGAGCAAAAAGAGGAGTCTTTACTATCTCAAATCTCCATCTTCAGGGGAATCAAGATTATGAAAGGATTTTATGGGACACAATTGGTTACAGTAGGACAATGGATGAGAAAGTCCTGCACTGGGTGGAGTACTCATTATCCAGAGGTTTGTCTTGTTTCCTCTTCCCTGGTGGAAATCACAAAATGAATTTTTATTACTGATTCAGTCTCTTTAGTCTTTGGTGATCTTTTCAAGTTTTCTGTATCTTCATGGTATAATTTTGGTAGATTATAATATTTTATTGAAGAATTTCTCTGGTTTTTGCCTTTGCTTTCTGGAATCTTCATGATTCAAAACTTTAATGCTATCACATAAGTCTCAGAATTCTGCCTCATTCTTTAATTATTTTCCTTCTTTTTGTTTGATGGAGTTATTTCAAAAGACTTGTCTTCAAGTTCAGATTTACTTTCTCATGCTTGATCTAGAATGCTCTAGAGGCTTTCCACTATACTTTTATGATGACTCATTGAGTTCTTTAGTTCCAAGATTTCTATTTGGTTATTTTTCATATCTAGCTGTGTAATAAATTTTTTACTCATATCATGAGTTATTTTCCTAATTTGATTGAATTATCTCTATGTGTTTTATTATAGCTCATTGAGTTTCCTTATAATCATATTTTTAAATTCTTTCTCAGATATTTCATAAATTTGCCTTTCTTTGTGGTCTGTTGCTAAAAATTTAGTGTCTTGCTTTGGAGAAGTCATGTTGCATTGTTTTTCCATACTTCTTGTGGCCCTACTAGTTTTGCACATACAATGGATTGGTTGTCTCCACCAATTTAATAGGCTGGCTTTCATAGTAAAATGCTTTCTTCTAAAGATATGTCTTAGGGTATCAGTTGTGGTGCTACATTGGCTTTGGTGCCAGTTGGCCACCATAGTATAGCTGACATTTCTTAGTTGTAATTGATGGCCTGGTGGTTTGCACACATCAGCAATGTCAGAGAGCCCCTCGAACTCTGAAGGTCACATGAGGGTAGGGATAGTCTAGCAGCCCAGGTGGGAGTGGCAAAAACAGCATTTGTGGAGTACACACTCTGTGGTCCAGTAAGCCGGACAGGTACAGTGTAGTGAATATATACATACATACATATATATATATATATATATATATATATATACATATA
>VMDO01035333.1:0-16170 GCA_007922755.1 Pedetes capensis | reverse complement strand
GCCTGGTTAGTACCTGGATGGGAGACCGCCTGGGAACACCAGAAGCTGTAGGCTTGGGAGAAGGACCTGGCAACCCCCTCCCAATAATCAATCTGCCATTGAAAACCCTCTGAACAGCAGAGAAGCACTGACAATAGTGTTTCCCCTGTTGTACAGAGGGTCGCTATGAGTTGGATACCGACTCAACGGCACCTAACAAAAACAACAAAACTGTTGAAAGGGTGAGGATTAGGTTCAAGAACGTATGGTAAATATGTAGGTTACATTGATTCTGATAGTAAAAATACATGAAGACAATGAGGCAGAAGTCAAATTTAAGCAATGCCCAATAACAACATGGATTATGCAAATGAGTTTTCCAGAGGATCATTGTAGGGGAAATGTTTCTATGCATAGGTAATCTGAATTGTCATGGCCCAAGAGTAACCATGCATATTTGTGTATTTGAAGGATAGTAAAAGGTTTTATGGCTGGAGACACATCAAGAGACAAGAAAAAAAAAATTCAGACAAACAAGTATGACTCAGATCATATTAAATTCTATGTAAGGGATTTGTATTAAGTTCTAAATGTGACTGAAATACATTCGAGGATTATAAATAGGCATATGACATAATATGATTTATATTTTTAAAAATTGCTGGAAATTAGTAGGGTGCAAATGTCTAATTTGGGGGAACAGGAAGAAAGCTATTGCAGTCATTCAGTAAAGAGTGGGTGAGACGTAGCTAGACTCTGTCTACATGTCAAAGGTAAAGCCAAATGACTGTGGTTGAAGAAAAGGTGGAAGAGTTAGATTTGAATTAAGGATTAGGTATAGGTTTGGGGCCCAACAACAATTAAAGGATGAGGAAAATTCAAAGGTTAAGTTTGAAGAACAAATTCAAGGTTACTGTTTTTGACATACTGTTGAGAACTCATTGTGCATCAAGTAGAAGTCCACAGATCTTGAACTTCAGGATAAGACCTCCCATAAATGAAATTATCAACAGTATAAATTAAGAAAAGAAAGTGTTAGAGCACTGAACCCTGAAAAAGGAGACAGATTGAACAAAAAGAAAACAAATAGGTGACAAATAATATGATATATTTCTTACTCAAAAACTTAGCAAACAGAAGCAAAATGAAGAAACTGTCTCAAGAAGAAAGAGATCATACTGTCCAGTGCTGCTTCAGTTACACTATGAAAATGAGACATGGCAAGTAGATGTTATTGGTGACCTTGAAAAGAGAAGTTCTGCAGAACAATGGAGACAAAATCCTGATGGAAACATGAGGGATTTCTATTTCTAGTCAGATTGTTGACTAATTTTGCTGAAAACACTTTCCGAGGCAGAGCAACCAAAAGGCTGTCTAATATATAAGAAACATCTCTATTAAAGCACAGCTCAATTTTCAGTAAAGAGAAATAACCAAAATGAGAAACAATAAAGAATAGTGATTTCAACAGAGCATACCCTGAGGGCAATGCTCAACCCTAGAAGCCTAACCCTGGGGATAGTGAACAACAAGAATTAGAAGACAAAAGATAAATTTTAGGCCTAAGCAAGTTGAAAGTCAAGTAGAGATCCATTGTAAATTCTTGTGTTCTCAGTGGTACAGTTGAAAAATATTCACTGCAAAGAGACATACTTTATTATTTTGGCCTTTGTTATAGACAAAGGGACTGATGGAAGAAGAAAGTCATAAAGAATTCCTAAACAAAAGCCAGCATTCATGAGATCTGAAGATCAAAATGCATGTTCTTTGTGCAACCCAAGCCAAAATTCAGTCAAAAGTCCCTGGCTGTTAAGTGCCACCTAGCAAAAGAGTCAAATTCTTACTTAGAAGAATACGTTTTAATGATCAGTATCCAAGAATTCTAACAGATAAAAACAAACCATTAGCTTATTCTCTCCCCCTCCCCTTTTTCAAACACACATGTGCACACACACACACACACACACACACACACACACAATCACACACACACAAGAAACCAAGCTATCAGAAACAAAAGTGAGAAGAAACAACAACCTATACATAAGGCCCATGAAATATTTTTGTATGATCAAACTTATATTGAACAAGATTGTCATATACCTAAAAAATAGAAGGGATTAAGAAGCAGTGGAAAAGAGTAAGATATTAACAAAAGTAACTTGGATATTTTTAAAGGAACTAAGTAGAACATCTGAAAATAATTATAATTAATAAAATCAAAAACCAAATTGAGCCTGGCACAATAGCACATGCCTGTAATGCCAGCAACCCAGGAGGCGAAGCCAACAGGATCTTGAGCTTTAGGGCAAAGACAGCCTGCATAACTTAGCAAGACTTTAACTCAAAATAAAAAATAATACAGGAGCTGGAGGTGCTGCCCAGTGGTAGAACACTTGCAAAGTATGTGTGAGGCCGTAGGTTCAACCCCCAAGTAGTGGGAAAAAATTGAGACACAAGGAAACAAATTAAACATGCTTTAGGAAAGTGTGATGGTTAGTTTTATGTGTCACCTTGGCTAGACACCAATTATTGAATCAAGTACCAAAATTAGGTGCTGTTGTGAAGGTATTTTGTAGGTGTGATTAAAGTCTATAATCAGTTGAAATCAATTAGGGGATATTTTCCTAGATAATCTTAATGTACCTAATTTAGTCATATGAAAGGTTCTAAGAGCAGAACTGGGCTAAGTATGCTGTTACACATCTGTAATTCCAGCAGTTTTGGAGGCAGAGGCAGAAGGATCACAGGTTTGAGGACAGTGGCAGTCTGCATAATTTAGAGAGACCCTTTCTCAAGATAAAAAACATAGAAAGGGTCTTAAGGTGCAACTCAGTGGGAAGGCACTTACAGACTATGCGTGAGGACCTGGGTTCCATCTCCCAGTACCAGAAAAAAATCAAAAGAGCAGAACTGAGATATCCTGAAGAAAAATAAATGTCACTTGTGGGACAGCTGCTTCAGTTCGTGTTCAAGAATTTCAGCCTGCCCTTCCCAATAGTCTTCCCTCTGCATTCTAACAATCCCTGCCAATCCCCACCATTACACAAACCTGTTCTCTGTAGTAAATCTCTTACAATGTATCTCCCACTTGTTCTATTTCTCTGTTTAATCCAGGACTGATATGGACGTCATTAACTGCAAAAGGATATGAAACCCCTCAAATATAACACAAGTATGAAGACTTAGAAAGAAAAATTAAGAGATATGAAAGATGGAAAGTGAACATAAATTTTCTTATATTCACTTTCTTATGTTCATTTTTCTTATGTACAGACATAAATTTATGTCTGAACATAAATGACGCCAACATAAATTTTATCATATTCAGAAGAAAACAATAAAAGGGATAGGAAAAAGGTATGTAGAAAGAAATATTGTCTGATATTTTTCCAGTATAGGTATAGGATACCATGATGGTTATTTCTATGTGTTAACTTGTCTAGGTTTTGATGCTAGATGCTTCCTCAACTACCAATCTAGGTATGCTTTAGATATGATCAGCATTTAAATCTGCATACTTTGAATAAAGGAGGTTGCCTTCCATAATATAGGTGGGCCTCATCTGTTCAGTTGAAGGTCTTCAGAGAATAGACTGAGAATTTCTGAAGGAGAGAAATTCTGCCTCCATATTGGACATTTGAGCTAGAACATCAACTATTCCCTGTCTTGCCTTCCAGCTTACCCTACAGATTTCATACACACACACACACACACACACACACACACACACACACACACACACACTTTCATATATATATGTATATGTGTATATATATATATATATATATATATATATATATATATATATATCAGAAAGAGAGAGAGAGAGAGAGAGAGAGAGAGAACAGCTATGAAAATTTGGATTAAAGATGCTAAAATTTCCAAGGTAAAAAGATATCCATATTTTGTGAATTTACAACTCTCTAGGACAAAAATGATCAGTATGGATCAAATTTCAAGATAGTCATTAAAAAATTGCCCATAAATGGACAATAGTTGCAGTGAAGCTAACCTGTTGAAGGCAAAAAGCAAACAAAATGAAAGCAAGTCAAATATTTAAATAAACAACAGAAATAGATAAAGAAAAAAGTTTTGAAAATCCTACAAGAGTAGCAATAAATGTAGTATTATACATTTCAAAAACTATTTTGAGGAAAAATTAAAGCTACTTTCAGAGAGAAAAAATAGAATGACTTCACTACAAACAGGCTTTCATTAAATGAAGAAAATGATATACTTCAGGAAAAAAAAAGAAATGAATATAGTCCTGGAAGGAAATTTGTAAAATAGTGGAAGAAATACTGAGAAAAAATAATTGTAAACTTCCCGAAAAACTTAAACAATATGAATGATGAGGAAAAAAAATGATGCCTAATTTGTGAGCTCAAAAATTTAAGACAGAGTTAAGAATCTTGCAAAACCCTGTAGGAAGACCTTAAAAATGTTGATGGGGCTATGTTAATTTAAATTTGGATGGTTACATTCCTAAGATGAAAGTAGACAAGAGCCAGTAAATTTCTAGCTGATGAGTGAAAGACAGGGAAGAAAAATGGGAAGGATGAAGGGAAAGTGGGAAAAACAGAAAGCACACAATAAGATATTCTAAATGAATTTAGACATATCAGTAATCACCACCAATTTGGAGGTACAAAAGGCTTCAACTGAAATATTAGAAAGCAAATAAAACCCAGGCCTATACTTTATATAAGAAACATTTAAAAAATGACACAAAAAGGATGAAAATTTAAAGTCTTTGTACAATTAGGAGACATATCCACGTAGTAATTTGAATAGGGAAAGTTTCATATAAAGGATAAGTTATGATGAAGAAGTAAATGTAAAATAGCAGAGAAAACTCTAAAGGGTACTGTATGTCAAGGTTTTCCAGAGAAAAAGAACCAATAGGATATATACAGTTATGTAGAAAGAGATTTGCTATAAGTCATTGGCTCACAAGTTTATGGAAAATAGAGAATGCCATGATCAGCATCTGCAAGATAAGAGGCCCAGGAAAGTGAGGGGTGTGAATACAGTCTGAGCCTGAAGACCTAGGTACTAGGGGCTGATATCTGATGGCAGAAGATGGTTATGACAGTTCAAGCAGAGTGTGATCTGCACTTCCTCGTCCTTCTTTGTTCTATTCAGACCCTCAGTGGATTTGATGATGTCCAACCACATTGGTGAGGGTGGATTTGCTTACTCAGTCTTTTGATTGCAATGCTGACCTCAAGAAGATACACCGAGAAATGTTTTACCATCTTTCTTAGCATTCTTTAATCCATTCAGATTGATGCTTAAAATTACCCATCATAGATACCTCAACACAGGAGGAGAATACCCAAGAAAGGACTATCTTGCAAAGGAGAAGGGGGCAGCTTGAGGTTCATCAACAAGATTTCATCGGCAAAGGGAAGACTGTAGTCCCAGTTAGTGCAGAGTTCATTGGTCCTGATTCCCTGATTAAGCAGGGAAAAATCATCTAGGTACATGCAATTGTGCTGATGGTTTGGTATGCAGAAAACACGGGCATCAGGAACATACCATCTGCAGAGAACAGGAGTTATGTATGTCAAGAGCATCACAGGAAAGTGCCTTCTGAAGTGTAAGGGAGCCAAGACTGGCAAACATTAAGCTTACAGCTTTCTATTTCATTTATCCATATGCACTAATGGAGCACAGGTAATCAGATGTTTCTAGGGTTAGAATAGTGAGTTTCTTTTCCCTCAATGGTTACCAATATAACGTTTGGCCTTCCATGCTCCATAAATAATGTTTTTATTTTTAGGTGCTACCAAAATCAGGTCCGACTCACAGCAATCCCATGTACAACAGAATAAAACATTCCTACACACTGTGCCATGCCTCGCACTATGTCAGTGCTCCTCTGCTACTCATAAAGTTTTCAGTGGCTGATTGTTCCAGGATTGTTTCAAGAGGGAGCTGCCAGGTCCTTCCCCATATTTAAAGTGCTGGGGATGGAAACTGGGTCTCAGAGCATACAGACCAAACACTCTACCAATTTAACTAAACCCCAGGCCCTGAGAAACAATACTTTACCCCATCCTGGAGACAATAATTTAATTACCTATTAATTTTTTGCTCATCCAGTTTGAACATCATGTTTTTTTTTTAATTTTCACAGAATCAGTTTTCTACTTTTAACACCTCTGCTTTTCTTCTGTGAATCAACTCTAACATCTTTTGTATGCCTTCAGTGAATTGAACAGAATACTCAAATAAAAGAAGATTGACATTTTTCTTGATTCATCTTTTAAGGTATTAGAAACATGTTAAATTTCATGTTCAAGTATTCCTTCTCAAATCTACATTTGTGAGTTAGTGCTTCTTTTCTATTTTATTCCTTTATGCTTTATATATGTAATCATAATTAGAAAATTATTTTCTCCTTTAATTGAAATAGTTGGTAGAACAACACTTATGACCTCTGATGAAGGACATTTTTGCTAGCCCAAGTTTTTCTCATGCTATTATTTTGCTCTTCAGCTTTGAAAGTATGTCTACAAACCATTTAAAAATAGAAAGGAAAATACATCAGAGGAGACCTTGTTAATCAGAATGTCATATGGAGTGGAACTGAAAGCTTTTTTTTTTTTTAGATCAAGTGATATTTCTCTTGTGTAATTCAATCCACTGAGCATACAACAGAGAGCCAAGGGACATGAATCTGCAGGCTCCACAAAATACTCAAAGAAGGGAGGCAACACTTGAAGTGCTGAAAAAGTAGGGAAGTGCACCTGTGCTTTTTAAATTTGACTTGGGCGGTAACTGCAGCCATGGCAACAGTGGCAGTGATGCCTGAATGCTTGAAGTGCACACATACCAAGAAACTAGGGAAGTGGTCCCAGACTTTGTAAATGCAACATCGATGGTACTCACTACCATGGCCGTGGTGGTTCCTGAATACCTGAAAATGTATGTGTTAAGAAACTAGGGAAATCCACCTGTACTCTGTAAACTTGACTTGGGCTGCACCAGTGGCTGTGGCCATAGTGACTGCAGCAGTGCCTGAACACCTGAAGTGTATACATACTAAGAAACTAGGGAAGGGTGCCCACACTTTGGTGATGCTCAAGGCCACACCAGCAGTGTCAGCAGCAGTGCCTGAGGAGTGTACATGTTGAGAAACTAGGAGGGTACAACTGCAGTTTGTAAATTTGACTTTGGCACCACCAGGGCAACTGCTGCAAATCATACTAGATAACATCCCATCAGTTGGTAGGACTTCCTAAGAAAATCCATGTTCATGGACACCTAGACAGGACTGCTGGATGGTAGTTAGGAAGATAGACATTCAGATCCCTTTTTAAAAACTTTTTCTTTCCTTCTTTAAATTTTGTTTTTTCTTTTCATTTTTCAAATTTTTCTTTTTTTCTTTTATATTATCCTAGCTATTTAATTATGGGAGAAGGACATGGCAATCCATCCCCAAGGTAATCCTGAAACAATCAGCTGTTGAAAACCCTATAAGGGTCACTATAAGTTAGACATGACTCGATGGCAAACAACAACAAGCTATTTAGTTATCATTGCTTTCAATGTTAGAACTCCAAATTAACTTGTTAAAAATAAGAGAGAACTTTTATGATTGTATTTATTATACAACATTCAATGTTTATTTAACCTTATGTATATTATTTTCTACAATGTGCAAGTATATTTATATTTTTGCCCAGTTTTAATTTATCCACTCTCTAAGACTTGCTTTTTTGCTTTCTTTTCTCCCTTTCTTCTATCCATTCTGGTTCTTTCTCTTCTTCCTTCCACTCTCTCCTTTCCTGATTGTTATTGATATTTTTACCACAACTAATGACTAACCCCAAAATATACTCTACACTATCATTTCCTTTCTTTAGATAATTTTTAAGTATTAGCTGGCTTCAAATTAGTTTAATTATAATTATAAATCTGTTTTGTGTGGGAATTGTTATTTTAACAGATTTCTTTGTCCTCTCCAAGTGATACTTGGGATAAGGACCTCAAGAGAAGACTGTACATCAAGAACACTCCCAAATAAAAGAGGAATAAACAACCATCCTAATAGATGCTAAAAACCCAATATGGAAGTACAAGAATTATGAAAAAGCAAGATGATGAGACTCTTGCAAATAATTCCTCAATAACTGAAATCAAAGATATTGAAGTGCTTGATGTGCCAGAAAAATAATATAAAAATACACTATTGAAAACCTTATGAGGGTCGCTATGAGTTGGGCACAACTTGACGACACCTAACAATAATAACAACAGCTTATAAAAATATATGATCTCAAAGAATACACAAATAAATAGATGAATGAAATGACAAAATCAGTTCAGGTACTTGACAAAAATGTATCTAACTTTGAAGAGCCTAAAGCTGTAGCCCTGTGGTGTCTGATCCTGTCTGATCTAGGAAGCTAAGCTGGGTCGACTGGTTAGTAATTGGATGAGAGACCACCTGGGAACACCAGGTGCTATAGGCTTGGGAGACAGACCCAGCAACCCACTCCCAAAAATCAATCTGCCATTGAAAACCCTGTGAATAGCAGAGAAGCACTGACAATAGTGTTTTGCCTGTTGTACATAGGGTTGCTATGAGTTGGTACGGACTCGATGGCACCTAACAACAACAACACCAACTTTGAAGAGAAATTCAGTAAAGAAATTGAGATCTTGAAAAAAATCAAACTGAAATTTTGGAAATGAAAAACATAAATCAAATAAAAATCACAGTAGAATGTAACACCAGGAGACTGAATCAAGCATAATAAGGAATATCAGGGGTGGAAGACTAAATAGAATAAATACCATACTCAGACATCAACACAGAATAAAAAGAGGAATACAGTCACAACTTCCAAGAATTATAGGATAAGATGAATAAACATAACCTAAGAATCCACTGTGTAGAAGGGGCTAAGACTAAAGCTAAAGGCATCAAAAATCTATCCAATGAAATAATAGCAGAAAAATCCAAGTCAAGCGGAAGAAATATACACACAAACAATAGAGGCATCCAAACCCAAATAGAAATGAATATAAGTAATCCTCTACTCATTACATTATAGTTGGAATGCTCACAATTTTAAAGGGTGCAAGAGATAACTCCCAGGTCATTTACAAATGCAAACTCATCAAAATAACAACAAATTTCTCATTAGTAACCCTAAAAGCCAGGAAAGCAAGAAATAATATATTTCAAGCCTTGAAAGCAAATAACTGCCAACCAAGACTACTATATCCAGCAAAGTTATCCTTTAAAATGGATGGAGAAATAAAGACTTTCCAAGATAGACACAAACTTAAGCAATTCATGACCACCAAACTAGCATTGCAGAAGACACTTAAAGGAATCCTACACATAGAGGAAGAAGAAAGAAAGAAACAAATATAAGAATACAAGAATTAATAAGTCTCATTAGAGGAACACATGAACAAATGAAAGCTAAGATATCTGACTTGGTAAACCAGTAAACCTCTCATATGAACAAAGGAGAATTAAAGAACAACCAACACTCAAGTGTACTGTGGGGGGGTGCGAATCAAAACTACACACTATACCAAATTCCTCTCAACAATAAACTTAAATATAAATGGTATTAATGTTCCACTTAAAAGACATAGATTAGCCAAGAGGATTGAGAAAGAAGAAAACTCTCTCCTGTCTTAAAGGGACACATCTCAGTTGAAAAGATATACACAGACTGAAAATGAAAGGTTGGAAAATGATTTACCAACATGGGGAAGCCAATAACAACAACAAAAATGCAGGGATTGCTAAACTGATATCTGACAAAGTTGACTTCAACCCCCAAATAATTAGAATTTACAAAGAAGGTCACTACATATTAATAAAGGGAACAACTAATCAAGAAGACATAACAATGATGCTCCTAATTTCATAAAGTAAAAATTACTGACAATAAAGGAACAGATAGATCCAGATACAGTAATAATGGGTGACTTCAATACTCCCTCTCATCAATAGACAGATAATTCAAACAAAAAATAAAAAAAAACTATTAAGTTAAATAATACCATAGACCAACAGGAGTTAACAGACATAAACACAATATTTTATCCAACATATGTACATATTTTTATCAGTACCCCATGCAACTTTTACTAAAGTAAATGATATTTTCACTCCCAAAATTAGCCTTATCAAATACAAAAAAATTTTTAAATCATTCCTTGCATCTTATCAAATGACAATGGAATAAAACTAGAAGTCAATAGTAAGAGAAACTACAAAAGTGTTAAAAAACATAAAAATCAAACTTCATACTTTTGAATCAATGGGACATTGAAAAATTCAGATGGGAAATTTAAAAATTCTTAGAATCAAATGAAAATAAAAACAAAATCTACCAGAACTTTTAGGATACAGCAAAAGCAGTTCTACAAGGGATATTCATAGCTATAAGTGCTTACATCAAAAAAAATCAAGAAAACTCAAATAAATAATGATACACAGTAAGCCCTAAGAAAAAACAATAACATGCCAATCTGAAAACCAGTAGATAGAAAGAAACAATAAAGGTCAAGGCAGAAATTAATGAAATGGAAAATAAAAGAACAATACGAAGTATCAATGAAACTAAGAACTGGTTCTCTGAAAAGATAAGCAAGATCAACAAAATCTTACCCAAACTAACAAAAGAAGTCCTGCTGTTAGTGGGACATTACAGCAGTACAGCCATTATGAAATCAATATGGAGCATCCTCAGACACCTAAAAATAGAACTATCATATGGTTCAGGTATACCACTCCTGGGTATAAACCTGAAGAAATATAAGTCATTATACAACAGACACCTGGACTTGCATGTTGATTCCAGCACTGTTCATTACTGCAAGGATATGGAATTCAGCCCAGATGTCCATCAACAGATGCATGAATTTTTAAAATGTTGTATCTATACACACTGGAATATTATTCATCTCTGAAGAAGAATGAAATTATGTCACTTTCAGGAAAATGGCTGGAAAATCATCATTTTAAGCAAAATAAGCCAGAAAAATGCCACAATAAAATTCATTATATTGTATGCAAACTAAATAAATAAAAAACAAATTTTAAAAGAGCTCAGACCCTGTCCATGCAGTGGAGAATTTATGTTGGTATCAAGGATCCCAGGGACATATTTTAATTTTAGATGCCTTAAACATACATGATTTCTGTCCAGACCTTTTATTGCAAAACAGGGAGATCCCATTAAAATATCATATGACCAATAGCAAAAAAAAAAAAAAAAAGGAAACAATATTATTTTCCCTAATTCTTCAACATGTTATCAAAAGAATGGACATTAAATATAAAAAACGGTTGTATGCATGGCAAAGTGTCAGATAGTGTTTCATTTATATATATATATAGGGTCACTAAGAGTCAGGCCCACCTCAATGGTGTCTAACAACAACAACAACAACAACAACAACAATTTTCTCAATGATTTTTAGATTAAAACTCAGTTTATTTTGATTTTCTCCACTTGTTTTTGATTGTTTTCAGTCACATTTGCTTCAGAATTTTATCTTATTTCTGAAATAATTAAGATAATAAAAATAGCAACCAGATATGGATCACCTAATTCCTTTTTTTTTTTCATCTCTCTTTCTTGGTAAATGATGTTGAGGTACAGAGTAATATAGCATTGGCCATTTCTGTTATGCAACTATTACATCACTTTTGATTACACTTTTATCAACTTACAAGGTTTATGGAGCCTTATGACTAATATGTGATAAAACTCAAATGCATGTTTGGGTTATGTTCCCCTATTTTTCCAATGTACTCATGAAGTTGAGTTGCTGCATTGAGATTATCCTCTCCGTATTTGTTCCTGTACACTGATTCTTGTCCCTATCACCCTTTCCACAATCTTTGCTTCCCTTTGCACTCTCCTTCTTCCTATTCTTTATATTGTCCCTTCTTTGATTTGTAAGCCAAGAATGGCTCTGGTTTGCATATATTAATTTGAATCCTCTTAACAGTATGCCAATATATTGCTATGCCCATTTTCTAATAGACAATGCTCATAAAAGTTAAAAAGTGTGTGAATGACAGAGCTGCAATTTCATGATTTTCTTCTCTTCCAGATTCTGTTCATTAGTCTCTTACTAATTTTTCTTCATACATTTTTCTTTCAGTAAAATAAACCAAGAATGCTTAAAATTCTGTCACAATTCTAACATTGATTGTATGTGTTGCACCCTATTACTTTTATTAGTAAATTCAAAATTGTTAAAATATTCTCTAGAATCCTTAATTATTTTTGAAATTAACACTTAATAGTTGTACATAATTATGGTATACAGTGTGACAATTCATTCCTCTATACAATGTCAGATGATTAAATCAGGTTAATAATCATTTTCCTCTCCCCAAATATTTATCATTTCTTTGTATTAGGCAGTTTCAAAGTTCTCTCTTGTAGTACTTTGTAAAATATATGATAAATTCAGGTGAACTATAGTCCCTCTACTATATTATGTTGTTTGTGGTTCTTAGGTGCCTTCAATTCCCATTTGATTCATAGTGACTCCCATGGAGTTTCAATGGCTGATTGTTTCTGAATTGTTTTTTAAGAGTATGTTACCATGTCCTTCTCCCACTTTTGTGGTGCATGGGACTGAACCCAAGGCCTCAGAGAACACAGAGCAGCACTCTACCAATTTAGCTGAACTCCAGCCCCTTACTCTACTACAGAACACTGGAACTTATTTCTCCTATCTAATTGCATTTTGGTACCTTTAGTCCCTTCCTTTTGCCCTTCCTAATTTCTAGAGATCACTATTCTAATCTCCATTTCTATGAAGTAAGATATTTTATCCTCCATATATGTATTAGACTTATTTCCTTTATGTAATGTCCACCAATTCCATGCACATTGCTGCATGGTTGAATGATATTCCATTGCATATATGCCACATTTTGTTTATGTATTCACCTATTAATGGACATTTCAGTTGATTTTAGATCATGGCTAGTATGAATAGTGTTGCAATAAAAATAGAACCTATTCACTAATATATTTAGAATATGTTACTGAGAACAACATTGTGTCTACCTTTAAGAAAATTTACTAAATGGTTATTCTACATTTTGTAGAAATGTTTCAAGTGAACATAGTTCATTAGAATATTCAAATATTGTCACTAATACTTTCCACTTGAATGATCTGGCTGAGACACCTGAATTTTCTCTGAGCCTCAGTTTCCTCATTTGTTAATGAGAAGCAGCAGACTTTAGAACCAGAAGTCCATTTTACCTCCCAGTTTCTGTGTTGTTTTGTGGTTCCCTCATTTATACTAGGGGGTTATTTTCAGTATAGCCATAAAAGGTGATTTAGGTAAACTTGATGTAATCCAGCAGAACTACTGAATTTGTATGTTTATGTAGATGCAGCCAGGTTGAGAAGAAACTAAAAACTGACATCACTATAAGACATTTATGTGGATCTTCACCTTCATACAGAATGTGGGTGAGTGGAGGTATTTTCTTTATTTGATCAGTCCAGAGCAGAGCTATGTTGGTGTTCTCATTGCTCTACTTAAAATTCTCTTATGTTTTTGTCCAAAAGTGACCTGTTCTATTTCATATATGAAAGCTTCACATTAAAAGAATATGAGGTAGCAAATATCTTTACTGAAGCGCTGTTGGCAGCTGAAATCACTGACAACTTCCTAGCTGTGATTCATAATCTATATTGGTGCCTTTGAGACAGCAGGCTATTGATTTTTCCCTGTCTATAAACCAAGACTATACACAGAGCTTGTTAGACATCTGTGGGAGAATATACTGAGTTTTGATACAAGTTAGGAGGGTTCTCTTTTCAGGACACTTAGTTTTTTTGTCATAGAAAAGATCTTTATACAACTGTAATACTAGTGAACTTTAAAAAAATCTAACAATTCAATAAGGTAGGTCGCAGACTTTGGGGTATAGAACACTGTAAGTTTTTCCTTTTCTCTAAATTTAAACAAAATAGCATTCTTCAGTGGTTAATATACAACCTGTCAAGTGATGATTGAGGGTTTTTTTTCTGTTCAACAAACCTATATTGTTGGCTGCCAATGAGTTGAAACTGACTCATAGCCACCCTAAATACAACAGAACTAAGCAGTACCCAACACTGTGTCATGCCCACGATCTTTATATGTTTGAAACTAATGTTGCAGACACTATGTTTCTTCTTATTTTGAGTTGTGCCACATCAGCAAAAGAAGGTCCCAGGGACTTTATCCATTCTCTTCATTAAGGTCAACTCCACTTGGAGGAAGCAACTCTTCCCTAGTCTTTTCTTGAATGCCTTCCAGCCTAGGGGGCTCATTTTCTGACACTATATTTGACAGTGTTTTCCTGCTACACATAGGGTTGTCAATGACTAATTATTTCAGGAGTGAAGTGCTATGTCCTTCTCCCTAGTCTGTCTTAGTCTGGAAGCTCAGCTGAAACCTATCCACCATAGTTGGCCTCCCTGGTATCTGAAATACTAGTAGCATAGCTTTTAACATCCCAGCAACACACAAGTCCCCACAGCATGACAGTCTGACAGACATGGAGATATTAAACCTATAGAAGCATTTTTTATTCATGAAACTAACCAGGATAGGTTTCAAGTGTTCAGGGAGATAAATGTAGGGCCAGGTCCTGAATAGACCTGTCCGATCATACAGTGTCAACTATAGTGCTGCTTATGAATACATGAACAAGATTTATAAATCTGGTTAGATTTGAAGAAGGTTATATTTCTAAAATCTAACCAAGAAATACACATGGCTTAAAAAAATAGGTGTCCCAGAGAGAGACAAAAGAAAAACATCAGATTTTCCCTGAGGAAGTTTCTCAAGTAGCAGTGTAAATGATGTTTATCTTATTCTAACACTTTACAAGGGTTATACACATTTCAGTATAGAAACTGAGGAAAATATATTTTATACTTATTAAAAATCCATGCACACAAATGAATACTATTCTAAAACATATTTCAAGACAAAATTACCTAACTGAAATATAGTTTTTGTACTATTAATATTGCATTCACTCTAACACTTTTTATTAAATATTCTATTTTAATAAAAGTAATATTTACAAATAAGACATTATGTGCTAAGAACTCTTTTAAGTGCTTCACCTGGAATACTCATTTATTCTTCATAATAATCCTGAAATGATTATTCAGATGTAGACACTGAGAAACAGCTATATCACATATATTGCCCAAAGTAATACAACTAGTAAAGATTGGGATCAATATTCAAGCTGAAGCATGACTCAGGAAATTAGTCTCTTCACCACTGCTTTTCTAATTCCCTTTAAAGTATTTTAACCAAAATAAAACTAAGCATTTTTATTCTTTCACCATTGTATCATCTGGATTATTGAACATATTACCTTGTACACAGATTCTCAGTAAATACTTATTAATATAAATTGTGTCATAAACTAAATATATAAGGAAAATAAAACTTACTTAAACAAAGAAAAATCAGTGTTTGGTCCTTGGGAACTTGAGACACAGCACTTAGAATATAGTTTCTCAATGTGTTTTTTTTTTTTTTTTTTTTGAAGTAATGCTTCATTCCAGTCAAATCTCCCATGTCAAATTGACTTCTGTAAATCATCTAGAATATGATATATTTTAAAAGTTTGAATGATGTTTAAAAAACAAGAATCTTATTCCAAATATACTTTTAAAGTATTAATATATTATTACATTACTTTTCAATCTGTATAGCCAAAAGAAAAATAAGCAAAGAAACTTCAAAATCTACTAATCAATTTTTAAAAAATGAGTTGAGCAATTTTGTCAGATATAAGACTTACATAAAGAAGTTAACCAGTTATAAATTATAGCATTCAATAGCACTCTCTAGAAACTGCCCTAATGAAGAATTCATATCCTTTATAATGAATATGCTAACATTATTAAAGAACATTAAAGATGACCTAAATAAATGAAGAGATATCATCTTCATGGATGGCAAAACATAACATAATATGATATCAGTTCATCCCAATTAATCTATAAATTCAATTAAATTACAATAAAAACTCCAGTAGAAATCTTGGCATTAGATCGACAAACTGATTCTAAAACTCATATAGAAGAACAAAGTACCAATAGCTAAGGAAAAATTAAAATTAATTTTCCCAACCAGATATTAAGATACATTAAAAGT
>VMDO01035332.1:0-16192 GCA_007922755.1 Pedetes capensis | reverse complement strand
GGTTATTAACTATAATTTTGTTTTCAATATGTCCTTATACTTTTATCATGTTTTCTTTACATAATTTGTAATTTATTGCTCCTTTGTCATATATTTATTGTATTTCTGTATTTCTATTGAATTGTTCCTCTCTATAAGTAAAAAATACTTCCTTTGCCAAATTTGATGTTTTTATCATGAAATCAAACTTCATATGAAATATCTTGACACAGAATTTTATTTCACTTAATTTGTACTTATTTATTATATCTTTGGATAGTATTTACATTTTCTCTACTTTATTTATTTATTTTTTTTGGCAGCAATAGGAGATTGATGCCAGGGCCTCACACATGCTTTGCAAATGCTCTACCACTGAGCTGCACTCCCAAACCACTTTTTACTTTTTCCTTGAAACAAGGTCTTGCTAAATTATGCAGGCTGCCTCTGGCCTCAAACTTGGCATCCTCCTGCCTCCACCTCAGGAGTCACTGTGATTACAGATGTGAGCCATCACACCTGGCAACATTTCACCTTCGTAAATACAATTTATTTTAGGTTTCACAATGTCTTATCCAGAATGCTGGGGCAATGTCCAGAATCTTCAGGCATCAGTCCTTCTATTCTAAGGTGCCTCTTCTTTCTCCCTTGCTTGTGGGTAAAAGGAGCTTGAAATGTATGCTGATTTAAGTTGCTTCTTCAGGATGAGGGTCCCCCATCTTCCAATCAATTAGCTCATTGCTTAAGAAAATTATTTCTCCATCCTGGCATTGTTTCTTGACTTATCTGTTCCTCCAATTTGGTAAGTAGATGCAGCCTTTGCATGGTAAAAATCCCTTTTATTACTTTATTTCCCTACATGTCAATTTCTTTAATCACATCTTCCCCCCCCCTCAATCCTGCAATTACAGAATAATTTTTATTTTTTTAATTTTTATTTTTAGCTACCTAAACCCTAGGGGCACTTATGGCTATTACACTTCTCAAAATTATAATTAATAAAATATATAGTACCTATTTTCTCATGTATTTTTTCCCAGTTCTGACTTGTTACTATGTTCTGAAAGCTTTAGTTCAGTGATCTAGATCTTAGTTGTTATTGTTGTTGCTGCAATTGTATTGTTCAAGCTTTTCCAAACTTAAAAATTTCAATAAAGTTTTAAATTTAATTCAAGTTATATTTCTATTTATTCCATTTTAAAAATGCAGTCATTGTCCAGTTATATTTCATTCACATAATTTATTAATAGTTCCTCTTTTACATTAAAGAACAGATACATCTTACATATGGTTAAATTCCATGAATAGCATATAAGGTATAAATTAATCCATTTGCAAATGAAAATCTTTTAAGTTGCAATATTATGGGGAGTATATATTTCATAATCTTCTCCAGACAATACTAAGTCCTCATGAGGACTACATGTGCTAAATGAAAGCTTCCTCTATAAAATAGACTTTATTTAATATCACTGTAATGCTATTTAATAAGATGTGTTTCAATCAAGTCTCACTATTTTAGTTTGAAAAATAATTATTTAAAAAGCCAAGAAACTCATGTTTGTATTTTAAATGACTGAGATATTGTTGTTGTTGTTGTTAGGTGCCGTCGAGTAGGTATCAGACTCATAGCGACCCTCATAGGGTTTTCAATGGCTGACTGTTTCAGGATTGCCTTGGGAGTGGATTGTCAGGTCCTTCTCCCATTTTTGCGGTGCTGGGAATTGAACTCAGGACCTCAGAGACTGCAGCACAGCGCTCTACCAACTGAGCTAAATCCCAGCCCCGAGATATTATTCACTACAATCTATATTACACTGCCATAAGGGCACATAGGAATCACTTCTTTCAACAATAGAGTTGTGTTTCTGAGCAATATTTCCCCAAAACTCTTAATATAAATGGTCATTATTCTCTTTGCTACTTAGAAATATTTTAACCAAGTTATAGGCAATATTTGGTATTTCCTTGTCCTAAAAATATTTCCTATGTCTTGGATACAATTAATTTTCCTCCCCAAGGATTTATGTGTGAAAGTGTTGGTTTTCAGGAACTCAATAGAAGGAAGAACCGTTCAGAAGTAAGTGCTAATGAAAGGTCCTTTTGTCATTGGGGGATACTCTTTGAATAGATCATGGACCCTAGTATTTATCTGGCTTTCTTTTTGGAAAACTGATTGCTACCTCATACACAGGCTACTGCTATGGTGTTCAAAGGTGAGAGGGCCTTCACCAGAATGGAGGCAATGACAGTGCCATGGCATTGACATCCAAATTTTTGGGCTAAACAATCTTTGCTTTATTAAGTTAGCTTGCCTCAAGTATCCTGTTGTAGTAATGCAAAACAGACTAATGTAATTTTTACCTTGATATAATTTTATAAACAATTATATGAGATGACAGAGTTCTCACCTAATAGTTATTATTCAATTTGACTATTATCTCATTTACAGATATCACTTCAAATAAACCTCATTTAAGAGTAGAATAAATTAAAAATTAATCATGCTAATGAATATTTAATAGGCATAAATCATACTGAAAGATAGAAATCAGAAATCAAAGCAGTATAAAATAAAGTTAATAAGAGGTATTAAAATTTAATAGATGAACAATTCAGACTATGTGACTAAAAAATTTTATGGAAGAAGTAAGATTTGAGCTCAGTTTTGAGTGAGTGATCAGCTTCAGACAGAAAAGAGACTGGAAAACTATTTTTGTGTGAGAAAGAATTGCAAAGAAGAAAACTAAAAAGGAACCTTTGGGAATTGGTTAAAGAAACCATCCCTCTAGAACAAAGATTTGTGTATGAAAAGAGAGAAATATAGTTAAAGCAGTCATTGAGTGGGTAAATGTCAAGATATTACTATCAATTAATAGCTACAAAATTTAGCCAGCTGGTTCATGGGTATCATTGGAAGTTAAAGGAAGAAAAATTGATGAAACTAGTTTTAAATGAAAAAATAAGCGAAGTATAGTAGCAAAAGCTAATCATTTCAATTGGGGGGCTGAAGCTGGAGGATTTTTGATTTCCAGACAAGTCTGGGTTACATAGAGAGTTCTACAACAACCTGGGCTATATAGTAAGACCCTGTCTCAAAAAATCAATCAAAAACAAGCAAGCAAAAAATAAAATAAAATAAAATAAAATAAAATAAAATATAGTAAAAAAAAATCTGGTAGTAACTTCTAGAATATACTGGAAAAGGCTATGAAGATAAGGTAGGCCAGTGGGAAACCTGTAACAGTTCAGGCATGATCTCTAATACAAAATTACAGATCTCTAGTAAATGTTCATTCAATAAATTAATGGCTGAAATCATAAAGGAACATTGAACAGGAAAAAAGGAGACACCATTTGCTAAGATGAATATGTAATCACATATACTGAAAGAATTGGAAAACAACTTCACAAAAAAAGTGTAGAAAAGGTTAGAAATTCACTTCAGGTGGTGTTTGTAAAAATAGGGAGACAAGAATAATACTTTTATTAAAGATGATTAATTTGGTTTTAATAAAAAATTTAGAATGAAAAAAGGATGAAAGTTTTAAGGTATATTTAGAAGGCACAAGGTAGGTATTTTGTTTTTCACTGATTTATCTCAAGATCTTAGAGAGAGTATGTCATAGCAGACACTGAATAGATATTTCTTGAATAGAAATGATTAGGCAAAGGTGAATGAAGTACACAAAAAATATTTTGGTGACAATTATGTACATTATCTATATAAAAGTAAAAATATTAGATGATTTCCTTCTAGTAAATGGTCTTCTCCTCCTTTTCATTGTAATAACTTCTGATTTGGAAAATATTCAGATCTATAAATCACTCTTATTACAATCATACATTGTCTAGAAGACACAACATAAAGAGAAAACCTGATGTTTATGGTTTTGTCTGAAGAATTTAAATTTAAAATTATATACTAACTACTTTCTCATGATGTTTTATTGATTTTTATTTGCTGTTTAATTTCAATGATAAATGAAAGAAAAGAATATCACCACAGTCATTGCTAAGTAAATGAATAAATGTAGAACTCCTCAGAACATTTCAATTAAGTAAGTATGAAAACATACATGGCATTCCCATCTACTTAGCAAAACATTAAATAAAACATGTTAGATTAAAATTTATTGAAGCAGCCATAGCACCCTGACATTCAATCCATTCTAATCTCAGAACCTAAGCAGGATCAGCTTTGTTAGTCCTTTTATGGGAGACTCTCTAGGAATGTTGGGTTCTATAGGATAACAAGAAGAACTTGGAAGCCCACTTCTGAAATAATCAGCCATTGAAAACCCCCTGCATGGCAGAGAAGTACTGACATAATGTCAGGCATGGCACGGTGTGTAAGTGTTTGGTTCTGTTGTACATGGGGTTACTATGAGTTGGACCCAGCTCAAGGGCACTAACAACAACAATAACAATGCCACAGAAAGATTACTATAAATTAAGAATCTCAAAGAATACATATGTTAAGAAAAAGAGGCATATACATAAACATTCAAACTGCTATAGCCAAAATCATTATCAAAAGCATGCTTAGTTCACATTTAGACCCTTAAGAGTTCTACATTTTTCTTTATACTTAAGTAGATATTGTGAACTTTATTCCAAGCTAGTAAAATATTCTTTTAACACTAATAATCCCTAAGTATCAAAATGTCTGAATAATCACCCTTACTCTTTCCTATTCCCATAATGTTTTGATTTACTGGATGAGACAATCAGTTGAATAAATGACACTGTATAATTTACCTAAGGTCATATCCTATTTATTAAACTATATATGAAGTTAAATTTATATTAGTCTCTTTTACAGAAAACTTATCAGAATGAATTGACATATTATATTTCATGTTTCAAGCAAAATTTACTTAAAACTAAGTTACTCATTTAGCATTAGTGTAACCTTAGTTTTCTACCAAAAATGAAAGTTGCTTTAGTTTTCTACTTCTTTAAATAAAGAGCTTACTAGGATTTGGTATATTGAGTAATAGCACACAGTGACTTCTTATGACTACTTTTGTGTTTTTAGAAGTGATTTGATTTTCAACACAATCTTGCGGTCATTTTTGCCCTTTTCTTTCTTGGGTCCAACTATTTTAGGGAATTCATATCTCCTAGACTGAATCACCCCCACATGCCTGTCAATTTGCTTTACTGTGGGGGTGTGTGTTACTGTGTTGCTGTGATGCTGAAAGCTATGCTACCAGTACTATAGATACCAAAGGGTCACCCATGGTGCAAAGGTTTCAGCTGAGCTTCCAGACTAGAGAATAGGACCTGGCATCCGACCCTTGAAATAATTAGAAATTGAAAACACTATGAATAGCAAAAAAACACTGTCAGATATGCTGCCAGAAAATGAGCACCCCAGGCTGGAAGGCACTCCAAAGAACACTGGGGCAAAGTTGTCCTCTCAAAGTAGAGTCTACCTTAATGATGGAAATGGAGTAAAGCCCCAGGGACGTCTATTTGCTGATGTGGTAGGACTCAAAATGAGGGGGGAAAATGTAAATATCCATTAATAATTGGAATGTGGAATATGCATAGCATGAATCCAAGAAAATTAGAAAACATCAGAAGGAAATGAAGTGCATAAACATCAACATTCTAGGCATCAATGAGCTAAAATGGACTGGCACTGGCCATTTTGAATCAGAAAATCATACGGTTTATTATATTGGGAATGAAAAAATAAAGAGAGATGGGGTTGCATTCATTATCACAAAAGACATCTTAAGATTTGTCCTGAAATACAATTCTGTCAGTGATTGAATAATATTCATATGCCTACAAGGAAGGCCAGTTAATGTGACTACTATTCAAATTTATACACCTATCATTAAGGCCACCAATGAAGGTAGGGAAGATTTTTGCCAGCTTCTGCAATCAGAAATAGATCAAACATGCCATCTGGATGTACTGATAATTACTAGAGACAAGAACACAAACGTTGGAAACAAAGAAGGCTCAGTATTTTGAAAATATGGCCTTAGTGACAGAAATAATGCTGGATATCATATGATAGAATTTTTCCAGGCCAATGACCTTTACACTGTGAGTACATTTTTCACCAACATAAATGGTGGCTATACATATGTACTTCAACAGATGGAATATAGAGGAACAAAATTGATGACATTTATGGAAAGAAATGATGGTAAAACTCAATATCAAGTGTCAGAATGGGACCAGGTGCTGCTTATACATCAGACCATCAACTGCTTAAATGCAGATTCAAACTGAAACTGAAGAAAATTAGAACTAGTATACCAGAGCCAAGGTATGATCTACAGTATATCCCACATCAGTTCAGAGAATATTTTAAGAACAGATTTAATGCATTAGACAGAAATATGAGAAGAGCAGATGAGTTGTGGCATATCAAAGAAATCATTCATGAGCAAAGCAAAAAGATATTAAGAAGACAAGAAAAAAGAAATGACCAAATTAACTATGAAAAAGAGTCTCTGAAACTTGCATTTGAACATGTAGCAGCTAAAATAAAAGAAACATGATGAATTTAAGGAACTAAACAGAAGATTACAAAGGGCAGCTCAAGAAGATAAATCAAATATTTTAATGACGTGTGCAAAGAGCTGGAGACAGAAACCAAAAGGGATATTGTTGTTGTTGTTGTTGTTGTTGTTGTTGTTGTTAGGTGCCATTGAGTCAAGACAAACTCACAGTGACCCTATGTACAGCAAATCAAAACACTTCCCTATTCTGTGCCAGGCACACAATCTTATTTGTGTTGAAACCCATTGTTGCAGACACTGTGTCAATCCATCTGGTGGAGGTTTTTCCTTTTTACACTGACCTGCCACTCTCCCAAACATGATGTCTTTCTCCAGGGATTGGTCTCTCCTGACTACATGTCCAAAATACATAAAATGCAGTCTAGCCATCCTTACTTCCAAGGAGCACTCTGATTGCACTTCTTCTAGGACAGATCTGTTGGTTATTTTGGTAGTCCATAGTATATTCAATTGACATTTCCAGCACCATGATTCAAAAGCACCAATTCTTTTCTCGTCTCCTTTGTTCAATGTCAAGCTTTCAAAACCATATTATACGACTGAAAATACAGTGGTATGAGTCAAATGCACCTTTGTCTTCAATGTGACATCTTTGCTTTTCAATACTCTAAAGAGATCTTTTGCCACAGCTTTTCCTAGAGCAATGAGTCTTTTGATTTCTTGACTACTGCTTCTGCGGGTGTTGATTATAGAGCCAAGCAAAACAAAATCTTGGAAAACCTCAATCTTTTCTCATTTTTTGAGAAGTTGCATACTGACCCGTTCATAAGGATTTTTGTTTTGTTGATACTCGCAACATGTACTGAAGGTTATGATCTTTGATCTTCAGAACTGAAGAAAAAATTCAAGCCTTGAGTGGAAGTAGTGAATGTTTCTACAGGGAAAATATTAATGCAGGATATATCAAAGGAAGATAAAAGGAATATACAGAACCATTATACCAAAAAGAATTACTCGATGACCAATGATTTCAAAAGGTTGCATATGATCAGGAACCAATGGTATTGAAGGAATAAGTAGAAGCTGCCTTGAAGGAATTGGTGAATATAAGGCTTTGGAAATTGATGGAATACCAATAGAGATATTTCAACAAACAGATGCAGTACTGGAAGTGCTAACTTATTTATGTAAAGAGATTTAGAAAACAGCTACCTGGATAAGCAACTGAAAGAGATCCATATTTGAGTCTGTTCCCAAGAAAGAGGATGCAACCATATGTGGAAATTATCAAATATTATTATTCTTACATGCAAGCAAAATTTTACTAAAGATTATTCAAAAGTAACTGCAGCAGTGTATAGACAGGGAACTGCCAAAAAATGAAGATGGTTCTGAAGAGGATGTGCAACCAGGGATATCATTGCTGATATCAGATGGATATTAGCTGAAAGCAGAGAATAACAGAAAGGTGTCTGTCTATGTTTTATTGACTACACAAAGGCATTTGACTATATGGATCACAACAAATTATGGATAACATGGAGAAGAATGGGCATATCAGAGTACCTAATAGTACTCATGAGGAATCTGTACCAGGAGGCAGTTGGTCAAACAGAATAAGGAAACACTGCTTGGTTTACAATCAAGAAAAGTGTGTATCAGGGCTGCATTCTTTTACCAAACCTCTTCAATTTCTATGCTGAACAAATAACCCGAGAAGCTGGACTTTATGAAGAAAAACACAGCATTGGGATTGGAGAAAAAATCATTAACAACCTGCGTTATGCAGATGACACAACTTTGCTTGCTGACAGTGAAGAGGATTTGAAACATTTACTGATGAAGATCAAAGAGCACATTCTTCGGTATGGATTGTGCCTCAACATCAGCAAAAACAAAACCTTACATCTAGGTCAGCAAGCAACTTCATGATAAATTAAGACAAAATTGAGATTGTCTGAGGTTTTGCTTTACTTGGTTCTATAATCAATACCCATGGAAGCAGCAGTCAATAAATCAAAAGACACATTGTATTGGGAAAAGCTGTGGCAAAAGACCTCTTTAAAGTATTGAAGTGTAAAGACATCACATTAAAGATGAAGGTGTGCCTGACTCATGCCCTGGTATTTTCAGTTATATTATATGGCTGTGAAAACTGAACACTGAATAAGGGAGATAGGAGAATTGATGGTTTTGAATTATGGTGCTGGGGAATAATACTGAACATACCATGGACTGCCAAAAGAATCAACAGACCTGGGCTGAAAGAAGTGAAGTCAAAGTGCTCGTTGGGTGCAATGTTTTATGCATTTTGGACATGTAGTCAGGAGCGCTCAATCCCTGGAGAAGGACATCATGTTTCAGAAAGTGGAAGGTCAATGAAAAAAAGGGAAAACCCTCAATTAGATGGATTGACACAGTCTCTGCAACAATGGGCTTAAACATAAATGAGATTGTGTGCCTGGCACAGAATCAGGGAGTATCTCATTCTGTTGTACATGGGGTTGGTATGAGATGGAACTGACTGGATGGCACCTAACAACAGAATGAATCGGATATTGTTGTACACATAAGTATGGCTCAAACTTGATTGGATACATTGCATTGTTATAATTATGTTGTGGTTATTGTTAGGTGCCATGGAGTCAGATTCAACTCTTGGCGACCCTCATAGAGATTTCAGTGGCTGATTGTTTTGGGATTGTTTTGGGAGTGGATTGTCAAGCCCTTCTCTAGTTTTTATGGTGCTGGGGACCCAACCCAGGTCCTCAGAGAGTGTGGAGCTGCATTCTATCAATTGAGCTAAACCCTAGCCCCATATAATTATATTCCACTGAAATATATTACATTCGGAAGAATTAGCAATAGCTGATTGTTTTGTAATTATTATGGGAGTAGGCTGCTAGTTTCTTCTTTTTTTAATGGTGCTGGGATTGAACCTAAGGCTACATAGCATAAAGTGCAAGCACTCTACCAAATGAGCTAAACCTCAGCCCCATGAATAACTATAGCAATTACACAGTAATATTCTCAAATTATAGAAATCTAACCTAATTTCTTCACATAAATCACAAGTTTGCATTGTAGGTGTATCAATCTGTTAATATTTATGAAGACACAAATTACTAAAGGTATTTCAAATAGGAAGGTACTCTTCACTAGGAAAAAGTAGTTAGACAACTATTTGAAGAGTTAGGGAAATGAAAATATGGAAACTCCTAGAAGATTTCACAAATCCTGGGTGAGTAACGATTGCAGAAAACTGCCATTGATGTTCTCAGCTGCCTGCTCCATCAGAATGCATGATTCTCAGAGGGACACATGGACATTTTTAGCAAAAATACATGACTGACATCTGCCAGTCATATGCCTGCTAGCCCAGATATTTTGAGGATACCTCACATTGGTCAGACCTAACCTTACTGACAGGAAATTAAGTTTCCAAATTCTAGTTCCTGATATATGTGAAAAAGAAACTCTGACAAGGGCAGGGGTAATATATCCGACATATGGTGTTTTTAAGATATACTAATCAATTTAGAGGAATTGTACCTGCTCAAACTCTTAACCACATTTAATTTTTCCTTCTAATATACTTTTTAAAATATTGATAAAAATTAAAAGTAATAAGATTACACTGTTTTACTTTGTCACATACATATCTATAATTCTTAAATAACTAACTTTTGTAATTATTCTCTTGAAGGAAAGCTACAGTACATATATAGAGATTTGAAATAGCATGTGTGAAAAACATCTGAAAAAATTAAAGTTTCTGGACAGATGTTATAAGAGTCTTGGAGAAAAGCTATCAACATTATAATCCCAATTCTAATTTACTTTACATCAGGCATTTAAATTTATTATCTTTAGGCCATATGTTCCAAATGAAGCTTGGTTCTATATTCATGAATCAGTTGACAATGAATAGTTAAGTTCTGCTAATTCAGAAAGGTGAAGTTGAGTGAGCTTATTTAAATGGGAGAATATTTGTAACTACAAACTCCGCATACCATCAGAAGACTTCCAAAAAAGAGCTGCCATATGTTTTAAGCCATGATGAAAATGGGTTTAAAAAAAAATCCCTGAAACTTTTATGTAGCTATAGTTGAGAATATCTTAGCATTTCCATTAAAATTCTATTTTGAGAGTTTAAAACTTGGCCATAAAATTCATTATAGACTGGAATTTAGCATTTGAGACATAAGAGAATATTAAGTAATATAGTATATTAAAATAATTAATTTAACATATTATGAATATTTAATATCTTAATGGTACAGCTAGTTTTAATTTATTGAAAAGAAATTCTACCACATGGACTACTGTGGTGGCTCACTTAGGTATGATAATGAGCTGCCCCAAGATAGCAGTGCCAATCTCCATGAATATTTCACTCTGTGCTGGAAAGGGTAAAAATGTCTACAGATTGAAAAACTAGAGGTGGGAAAGCAGCAAAGACCATAATTCAAAAGGCAAGGATATGTTTCAGATTCTCTGGACAATAGCCCAATGATAACTGGGAAACTATGTGGTAGCATTGAAAATTTATAGACTAGGTTTCAAAATTCTTATATAGAACCTATTTATATAAACCACAGATACTTCAGCTTGGAGGAATCAGTGCAGGTTATGTGAAGAATATTCTTTTGATATGTGATATATGACATGACCTCACACCTCACACCAATCAGAGTAAGGATAAATTATCAGCTCAGAAAATTTGCAGGACAGTCTCACTCATGTCTATAGCTTATATCCAAGAACATTATTTGTAAAGGACCTTTGCTAATCCTATAGCACCTGTATTAAAGAAATAAAGTGGAAGAGTAGAGAACTTCTGTATTCTGTCCAAGTTGTATGAGAATCAGAGAAAGTTGGGCTTGTGTCCTGAGTTCTGTCCTTTTCAGTTTATGCGATCTTTCTTGGGCAATAAAATAGCCTCTCAGTTTACTAATCTATAAAATTGGCATAAATATAAATCTCATAGGTTTTAAAAATTAGGATTAAATAGATAAATGTAAAATAGTAACCTTGCATTTATCACAAACAACATTCAATAATATTTGAAAACTAAAGATATTTTAAGTAACATGATATTAAACATTAGGTAACATAAATAAAGTCTGGGATTTAGCTCAGTTGGTAGAGCACTGCACTGCAGTCTCTGAGGTCCTGAGGCAATTCCCAGCACCCCAAAAATGGGAGAAGGGCCTGGCAATCCACTCCCAAGGCAATCCTGAAACAGTTAGCCATCGAAAACCTTATGGGGGTCACTATGAGTCGGATACCGACTGGACGGCACCTAACAACAACAACATAAGTAAGTAAATAAAACCTAGTTGTTATTATTTTATATAATGTGAAAACCACATTGAATAAAACTATTCTAACACCTCTATCCATCTATTACCAGGAGGAAGGACTACCTTTTTAGTTTTGACTTTCCCTTTCATAGTGACATCAGCTCCATGAGTATCAAGTAGGTGACAGGCAGCAAGGAGATAAAAGTACCATGCTCAGTCAGGCACAGTATGCGTGCCTGTAATCCTAGCAACTTGGGAGGTAGAGGCAGGAGGATTGCAAATTTAGAACCACAGTCAGCCTGCATAAGTAATTTAGAGGGACCCCGTCTCAAAACAAAAATTTAAAAAACAGGGTTTGAGGATACAGCTCAGCGGAAGAGTATTAACAATGTATTTGTAAGGCACTGGGTTAAAACTCCCAATACTGCTAAGAAATAAAAGAAAAAAAAAAACTTGCCTTAGGATTATGACTAAATTGAGTTTTTCTAAAGTACTTTTAAGAGTAAGTGGTTACAAAAATACTCAGAACTATTCCACCATGAACTTCAGCAATTGCCTTGAAATCTTCAGTTTTGCTGGTTCACTTCCTACACTTGGTTCTTTTATTACTTGCTCTAAATTGTTGATCTTTCAGATCTTTCCAGTACTTTTTAATTTTTGCTTTACTTTGGTTCATGCTATAAAACACTCATTAAGGTCTTATTGTAGGCCAAGAACTGTGATAAAAACTGGTGAGACAGGAAGAAAGGAAGAAATAATACATGCTTCCTACTCTCAAAAACTTACAAGTTTCCAAAGGTGATGCTGATGAGAAAGAATTCTAATAGCACTGGATAAGTGTTGAGCACCCAAAATTAGATAGTATGTTTATATCAGACTGAGTTGTTTGGAAGATTTCTTACAGGATGTGATTAAACATGCTTTAAATAAAGAATTGAAGCTCAGCATATGAATAAAATGAGGGAGAATATTCTAGCAACTGAAACAGCACATTAAACAAGCTATGAGAACAAAAAATAATTTAGTTTGAAAGGAAACCAAATGACCGTAGTAGTCCATAAAGAAAGAAAGATATTCAATGAAGTCAGAAAGAACTTCTCCTATTTGGGGGCTTACCACAGGATTTTAAGTAGGGTACTGATTGAATTAGATCTGCATGTTAGAAGAATTATTCTGGTAGTGTTATGTAGGATCTTAAAACTGAAATCAGCAAGATTAATAAAGAAGCCACTCAATAATCCTAATAAAATAGCCCAATGTTTACAAGTATACAATATTGGGAAACTTATTTGAACTTATTTGTTTCATAATTTTTACAGAAATAGAAATATTTATAATAGTACTGTCAGTTACACTACCAGCCAAAGGTTGGTACAGTAATAAGATGAAAGAATGTATTTGGAAGCTCTGAACATTGTGCCCATACAGTAGCTGAAAGTGGATGCTCACAAATTTTTCATTCAAGTCCACAGTAGTCTATGTATACAAATATAGAGGTAGATTTGAGCTGTCAGATGTTTTATTTGTGACCATGATGGGATATAGGGAGAGGAATGTGACAAATGATAAACATCTAAATTCCCCCCAGGGCAGTGCATAAAGATACCTGAGGATGTTGTTAAATTGCAGATTCATTGTATGAAAATCTGGAGGCCAGCCAGATATTATGCATTTCTAAAAAGTTCCCAGGAAGAGTCAATGTTTCTGATCTATGAATCAACTTTTGAGTTTGAAAGCTCTAAGAAATGCTTATAATTGGGTTCATGTTCCAAATTATAGATTTTAAAAACCAAGTGCAGGAGACACACAATTAGCACACTGAAATAATGCTGTTAATTATTTTGCAGTTGAGATTTTATTTTCCCTATTTTTTAAATCTTTTTTCCCCTGAAAGCAATTGTTGTTGTTGTTAGGTGCCATCGAGTCAAGCCCAACTCATAGCGACCCTCATAAGGTTTTCAATGGTTGACTGTTTTGGGATTGCCTTGGGAGTGGGTTGCCATGTCCTTCTCCCATTTTGCGGTGCTGGGAATCGAACTCAGGACCTCAGACACTGCAGAGCAGCACTCTACCAGCTGAGCTAAATCCCAGCTCCCTGAAAGCAATAGAAAGTACAAATACCAATTCTGTAAACACTATCACCAACCATATAATTTCAGTACGTGGATGAGAGAACAATTGCTGGCTGTTTATTTCTATACGTTAAAATCATGCTTTCCAAAGAAACTTTTCAAAACATTTTATCACCACCCTACTCAGGGACTTTCAACATAGATTTTATACGGGCTTCTCTGAAGGGAGGTCATCACATGAAATATGAAGATGAGAAAATATAAGGGTCTGAATTAGAAGAAGAGATAATAATGTGCTCTACTAATTTTCCAGAGAAGTTGGGGGCATAAAACTTCAACAAGAAACATTCCATAACCACAGGCACAAAATTTCTTCTGTATGCAGTTGCATAGATTTCTGGAAACATGCCTTTCAACTACCTTTGATCTAGTGTTGATTTATTGAGAAGTAGCTGGTGACTGAGCCTCATGAGGACTCCTAATTTCCTGGGTGTTATGAAACAGATGTCATATAATGAGGGTTGGCTTTTCAAACCAGAGTTAATGTTTCCTTGACTTCAAAACTTGCTTACAATATTTCTACATTTACATATTTTATTATTTTACATTTAGCACTATTAATCTGAAAGTATTAGGGAAACAGAGAAGGGTGAGAAAGAGAAGCACAGTATTTCTTGATGAGCAGAGCACACCAGTAGTACACATTGATAAAACTAAGTGAGGAAATTAGTATTTCAGGCACTGAATCTTTTAGCTTCAAATCTAATTCACACCCTTTCAACAGGTTTAGAGGGCTTCAAAATTAAATGCAGATTAGAATTGTGTGCAGATTTGGATTGTCATAAGAGAGCTCTCATCCCTCCACCATGAATCCAATGTGCACAAAATGAGATTGTATTCCATATCTGATTTTGTATCCCTCTAAAACTGTTGAAGGGAGAAGACTTGGCAGTCTGCTCCTGAAGCAACCCTGAAACAATCAGCCATTGAAAACCACGTGAGGGTAGCAATGAGTTGGACTTGACTCAAGGGCACCTGACAACAAAAGCAAAACTGTTGAAAGGATATGAATTATATCTGACAAGGTATTGTAGGTAAAGTCATAACATATCTCCTCTTCCACTTCAGGATGGCCACTTCTGTAAACACAATAGGCATGAGAGGACTCTGGTAAATCCCATCAGTATTTATTTAAAAAAAAAACTGATTATGCAGAATGTAGATAATCAAGAAGCTAAGCACCTGGGTATCAACTGAGGTGATCTAATACATCACCCAGACTTACTAATTTTCTTACTTAAAAATGCATTGTAAAATGTAAAGTTTAAAATCTCCTTTTATTCTTGGTTTGCATTAAAGATTAAGAAGTTATGTGTTGCAAAGAAAAGAAATTCAATGTTTAGGTTAAACAAAATGTGCCATTTCTAAAAAAAATATCTTTTCTTGTATATTTTTTCTTGCTCTATATATCTGTGCATTTGTACAATAAAAACTAGTTATCATGGCAACTGGAAAATCACACATACTATCTCAGAGCAACAAATACTCATTGTTTGAGAAATATGTTCAGTGTTTATTTGAATATGTATAATATTACCTTCAGAAAAGAAAACATTTTGTAGGTACCATATCATAAAATCATTTGCTACACTTTGTTCAAATGTTTTCCAGTAAATAATGTATAGTCAGTTAAACAATATATTTAATAGTTGTGATGAAGAAAATCCTAAAACAATAAATAAATGAAAGAAGCTTTGCCAGGACTGGTGGCTCACACCTATAGTCCTAGCTACTCAGGAGATTTAGGCAGGAGGATCAAGAGGTCAAGACAAAAGGCAACCTGTAAAATTTACCAAGACTCCATTTCAAAATAAAAATGAAATTACAAAGGTGCTGGAGGTGCAGCTCAGTGGTAGAACACTTGGCTAGTCCGAGGAAAACACTAGATTCAACCCCCCACTACCAAAAAATAAAAGAAGCTTAAAATTTTAACATTTGAAATGAATCATATAACAGAAGGATCCTCATTGCAACAAGAAGTATAACTATTTTTCTGAAATATCTTCAAATTACAGTATAAAGATACCAAGGCACAATTATTAGCCAGTAAGAAAAAGTTCTCAAACCTGAAGCATATAACATATGATTAAAACTTATTTCACCATTATTCTATAGCTCAAGACTTTTTATGTGGCAACTTAAATTAAATTACAAATAAAGAAGAAAACTGTGGATTCACTCAACCTTTTTATTTTTTTCTATACTGGGGGTTGAACCCAGGGCCTCGTGCCTACATGCTCTGCAAGTGCTGGACCACTGAGCTGCACCCCCAGTCCAATTTTTTTTT